>JAHDVE020007253.1:0-18586 GCA_022606495.2 Halesus radiatus | reverse complement strand
CTGTGCCTAGCTGTGAAGACGTGTACTCCGGCGGTGACCTCGCCGGCCAGTCCCTCTGGGCCGTCGGAGGGCGGTCCTCATCGGCACCCTTGGGCTGGCGTGGGTCGGTGCGGGCGTCAAAGCTGGTACTGGTGGTGCAGCGGATGCGGGTGTCGCAGCGGATGCGGGTGTTGCAGCGGATGCGGGTGTCGCAGCGGATGCGGGTGTTGCAGCGGATGCGGGTGTCGCAGCGGATGCGGGTGTTGCAGCGGATGCGGGTGTTGCAGCGGATGCGGGTGTTGAAGCTGATGCGGGTGATGAAGCTGGTGCGAGCGTCGGTGCCGGGAGTATGACCGCGACTTTGACCGCTGGGCGCACGTAGATGCCGGTGGCTGTTTGTATGCGGACAATTCTCACTTGTCCGTCAGCGGCGGGCTTAGCTTCGATTACACGTCCGCGTGGCCAGCTGTTTCGGGGTAGAGCGGGGTCCATGATGACCACCAAGTCGTGCTCTTTGATGGGGTCGGCCCGGTGGTGCTATTTCTGCCGGGCGGCCATGGTGGGGAGGTATTCACGAAGCCACCGCCTCCAGAACATGTCTGACAGCTGTTGGCTTATGCGCCACTGGCGGCGGAGGCATACCTCCTCCTCCTTTTTGTCATATAGTGACAGGTGAGGGCGTTTTCCCGCTGACCCCATTAGAAAGTGGTTGGGGGTCAAGGGCTCCTCGTCTCTCGGATCAACCGAGACGTGGGTCAGGGGCCGGTTGTTGACCACGAACTCGGCTTCTGCAAGCGCCGTAAGAAGCGTCTCCTCTCTCGGGGCTCTTTCTTTCAGTGTAGCTCCTAGGGCTCGCTTCACTGAACGTACTAGCCTTTCCCAGGCTCCCCCCATATGGGGACTCAGAGGTGGGGTAAAGCGCCACTCGATACCCTGTATGGCTAGGGTATCCTGCATCCTTGCGTCCTGGCTGAGCGACTCCACGGCATCTCGGATTTCATTGTTTGCTCCATGAAAGTTGGTACCGTTGTCGGAGTACATCACTGCTGGTTGTCCTCGGCGGGCCGCCATCCGTTGCAGGGCCATGATGGCCGAGTCAGCGCTCAGCGACGCAGCCAGTTCTAGGTGTATGGCGCGAGTGGAGAGGCATGTAAATATGGCCCCGTAGCGCTTTTCTCGGCGTCTGCCAATCGTGACCTCCATAGGGCCGAAGTAGTCCAGTCCGCAGTGTGTGAACGGGCGGACATGGTGCGTTAGGCGAGCTTCGGGGAGCGCTCCCATAATAGGTGGGACGGGCTTGCTCTTCCGCATTCGGCACGTTGGGCAGTCGTGGGCGATCTTCCTGCTAGTGGTACGTAGCCGCAGTATGAAGAAGCTGCCCCGTACCTCTGCGATGGTCTTCTCGGTGCTCGGGTGGTCCGCCTTCTGGTGGTAGGGTCGGATCAGCAGCCGAGTATAAGGGTCATCGCCATCCAGGATGATCGGAGTCTTGGCTACGCTCGTGGCTCCGGTTACTGCTTGCAAACGGGAGCGCATCCGCATGACTCCGTCTGGGCCGAGGAAAGGCGTCAGGCTGTTTAGGCGGCTAGCGGCGGGCAGCGCCTGGCCGTGCTGTATGTTGTGACGATCGGGGGTGAAGGCATTCTCTTGGGACCTGATCACCCATCTGCGTTCAGCCTCCTTGAGCTCCTCGGCCCGTAGCGGGCCTTCGGTAGGTCGGCCCGACCCCATCCGGCAACGCTTTATGAAGCGCAGTATCCATGCTGTGGAGCGGATGAGGCGGTACCATGAGGAAAACCTCTCGATAGCGGGCAGGGCCTCCCCGGCCGTGGATATGAGGCCGACATATTGGGGCCTAGTCTCCAGGATCGAGTCATCGGGCTTCGTGGTGAGGGCGCGCTCTTCGAGCCAGTCCTCGTCAGGTTTCGTGATGAAAGCAGGTCCGCAGAACCATTCTCCTTGCAGGGACAGGTCGGGTAGTGCCAAGTCTCGGGTGCCGATGTCAGCGGGGTTTTGTTTGGTTGGAACCCACCTCCAGTCAGCTATGTTGGTGAGTTCGTCGATTTCGCCCAACCGATTCGCCACAAAGGCGGAGTATGCCCGTGGGTCGGTGCGTAGCCAACACAGCACTGTGGTCGAGTCGGTCCAGAAGACGGTTCTGCATATTCGTGCCTGACTTTCAGATTTAATAGTCTTGGCCAGTCTAGCCGCCATGAGCGCGGCCTGCAGCTCGAGGCGGGGAACTGATAGCGGTTTGAGTGGCGCCACCTTGCACTTGCTTGCGATGAAGGTGGCTCGCGGCGCGCCTTGCACTTCCTCAACGAAGTAGGCGACGGCGCAGCAGGCTTGCTCGGACGCGTCACTGAAGAGGTGCAGTGTAACGTTGCTCAGCTTATGTCGGAGTGACCGTCTCGGGATGGACACGCTGCTTTCCCTCAGCAGACTCATCCAGTCCCTCCATCGCTCGGCATGCTCAGGGGCGATGGGGTCGTCCCAGCGGATGCTCGAGCGCCACACGGCTTGCAGTAAAATCTTCGACCGAATAGTGAGGCAGGCGACGAAACCCACCGGGTCAAAGATTTTCATGATGATGGATAGGAGCTGCCTCTTCGTAGGCCGTGTGGCTTCTTGGGGGCTGACCGCGTCGAGAAAGGTGTAAAGAAATCGGTCAGTCGACGGGTCCCAGACCAGTCCCAGTACGCGCTCCGTCCCCGTGGTTCCGCTGTTGATCTGCACTGCGGCGGTTGCTCGTTCACCGGGGAGAATCTGTGCTATAGCGGCCGGGCTGTTGGAGGCCCAGTTGGTCAGGTTGAACCCTCCCTTTGCAAGGAGGGCCTTCACGCTCTGGACCAGTGCGGCAGCCTCGTGTACGTTATCCACGGCGTCCAAATAGTCGTCCATATAGAATTTGGAACGAACGGCTGCTGCGGCGGCGGGGTGCTCGTTTCGTATTGCCCGGCCACTCTGTCTCGCACGTACTGGGCACTGCTGGGGGAACATGTCGCCCCGAACATCATAGATGTCAACTGGTACGTCTCTGGGTCCCGTGTGCCAGGCGACCTCCAGAGGTACAACTGGGAGGGCTGGTCCTCTCTCCTGATGTGGATGCGCAGGAACATCTCTTGTATATCTGCAGCGATGGCCACATTTCCCTCTCGGAAGCGAAGGAGGTTCCCCATGAGTGAGGACAGCAAGTCAGGGCCGGTCATCAGCTGGTCATTCAGAGACGTCCCTCGGCATCGGCTGGCGGCATCAAAGACGATTCTGATTTTCCCCGGCTTGTTGGGATTTGTCACCGCGAAGTGAGGAAGGTACCACTTTCGCGGGGCAGGTAATGATGCCTCGTGGGTTGAAAGCTTCCTGGCGTAGCCTTTGGCGACAAGTTGTGACATCTTGTCGGCGTACGCGGCCGCCAGGGTGGGGTCCGCCGCCAGCTTCTTGTCGAGAGATTGTAGCCGCTTCAGTGCGCACTGCCGGTTGCCGGGTAGCACGGTTGTCGGGTCTTTCCACAGGAGTCCGGTTTCCCACCTCCCGGTAGCGAGGGGGCGGGTGGTCTCTCCCATCATCGCTAGTGCCCTTGTGTCTTGAGCATTGACCCGAGCTGCTGATGTAACGCCGAGGGAGTCGATGGCGAAGTTTGTCCTCACCAACTCCCTCAAGCGAGCGTCCGCGGCGGTTTCTGCTTGCAGGGCCAGAGTAGTGGCTGGGCCGTCAGCGCCAGGGTTTGTTCCCCCGTGAGCGATCCACCCTAAAGCGGTCCGCGACACTATGCGTGAAGTGTTGTCCTCACGGACCTCTCTCGATACAATCAGGTGGGCGTTGTCTTGCCCGATCAAGAGCTTCGGGGTGATGCGTCGTCCTGGCACTTGCTGCTCCGGCAGGTTCAGCTCGGCTATGGTGCTTGCGGTGATGGAGAAGGTCGTGTTCAACCCTGCGCCTCTGATGGTCAGCTTCACACGTCGGGAGCGGGCGTCGGAGGTGCACATGCCCTTCGCTCCGTGAAGCCGTACGGCACGGACCGGACCGCTTGCACCGGTCAACATCGCGATCTCGGCGTCTACAAGGGTCACGGTAGAGCCCTCATCTAACAGCGCGAACACTGACACTTCACTCCCTGCGGGCCCGCGAAGCACAACCGGCACAATTTTCAGCAGTACGCTATCGTCCGTATTTCGGCGTCATAAGTTTACTTCACCCACAACCGGCTCCGTTTTTCGCACTTCATGGAGCAACCGATGGTGGGGATGCCGGCACTCCCCCACCCCGCACCACACTTTCACTTTACACTCCCTCGAGTGGTGTCGACCGAGGCACTTTCGGCACAGGTTGCTTGCGCGCACGGTCTCCCAGCGGAGGGCGACAGATTTTCCGGCGAATACCGCACAATCCCGAATGGCGTGGAACTTATTGCACTGCGCACAATTGTCACTTCGCACTGTCGCCCTTTTCCCGGCTGAAGACCGGTGGGCAGAGTCGGTCGCGGCACGCTTCCTGGGTCCGGGCGTAGCCGCGCTCGTCGGGGGCGCGGCCGCCGCGTTCACTAACACTTGTTCGCGGCGCCCTCGATTCGGTCGAACCGGGTCGAGCATGCCGCTAATCGGGATCACTTTCGCGACGCTTCGCAGGAACATTGAGAGCTGCAATAGTGTGGCCGGGGTGGAGTGGCCTAGCTGGCGCAACTCGAGCAGCCAAGACATCCTCAGGGTGCAGGGCATCTTGGCGGTGACGTCGGCTAGTAGGGCGGGGTTGGTGAGGTAGCCCTCCGTCCTCAAGTCTCGCAGGGAGGCCACCAAGTTCTGGACCGTCCCAGAGAAGTCGGCGATCTCCTCGAGTGAAGCTTCCGCTGACAGGTGCGGCAGCTTCTTCACCTTATTTAGCATAAGGTTGGCGATGGATCCTGAGCCACCGTACCGCGTCTCGAGGGTGGCCAGGATCTCTGGGACCTGTTCGGGATCCAGCAGGAGGGAGTAGACAGCCTCCCGGGCCCTGCCTTGCAGCGCGCGCTGCAGTCTGATGAGGTTCTCGCTGGGTGTCAGCCTGCAGGTGTTGGTCGACTGGTGGTACTGCGCTATCCAGGCAGGCCACTCGAGGGGGTCCCCGGAGACCGTGGGGAGGTCCTTGGCTGTAGATTGTCGAGCAATGAGGGCAGTCATCCGGACGTCCTCCTCGACGGACGGGCGGGGGCTCTCTGGTACGCGTGTTGATCGGATTGCCTCGGCAATCATAGCGCCGATCCGTGCCACGGTGGGGTCCTCGCCCTGCTGGACCCACTCTCTGGTATGCCGGGCAGTCTCGTCAGCGGTAGGCTGCGGCGGGAACAGCGGCGAGTAGCTGGGATGCAGGCGCCCGATGTTGGCGGGCTGGGACCCCGCGTGCAACTGCGAGGTAGACGGCTCTGCATAGGGCTGCGCGTAGAGTGGGCAGGCTCGCGGCTCGGCGTACGGCAGCGGCTCGGCATACGGCAGTGGCTCGGCGTAGCGTCCGGCCGGCGCTGCGGGGCAAGGGAGCACAGCGGGGCCGAACGTTGCAGCGGGGAGGGGGTACCCCTCAGCCGGGGCTCGCACAGCACGCGCCTCTGCGTCGGTCATCTGTACTCGTACCGGCTCGGGGATGGGCTGCACAGCTGCGGGGACGTCCTGCTTGGCGGGCTGCATGGCCGACAATAGCGCGGCGAGCTGCTTGGCATGCTGCTCCCTCAAGGCGCGCATCTCCCGTTGTAGCTGCCTCACGGTGTCCTCTGTGGTGGAGGAGTTGTTCTCAGCATCGGAGGACTGCGCAGTAGTGGGTGTGGGCGCGGCACCGAGCGCAGCGCCGAGCGCAGTGCCGGGCGCCGGGCCGAGCGCAGCGCCGAGCGCAGCGCCGAGCGCAGCGCCGAGCGCAGCGCCGAGCGCCGGTCCGAGCGCAGGTCCGAGCGCAGGTCCGAGCGCAGGTCCGAGCGCAGGTCCGAGCGCAGGGCCGAGCGCAGCGCCGGGCGCAGGTCCGAGCGCAGGTCCGAGCGCAGGTCCGAGCGCAGCGCCGAGCGCACCGGCGGGAGCAGCGTCGGGCGCAGGGGCGGGCGCAGGAGGGGGTGGGGCAGCGGCAGACGGCCCGGCGGCAAGCCACGTGGCGGCAGGCCACGCGGCGGCAGGCGGCGCGGCGGCGATCGCAGCGGCGGGCGCGGCGGCGAGCACAGCAGCGGGCACAGCGGCGGGCACAGCGGTGGACTCGGGCTGAGACTCCGAGCTCGAGGCCCCTCGACGGCTGCGACGTGCAGGCATCTCGGCACGTACAAGGCACGAAGACGTACAGACGTCGCTTGTAGTCGAGAAGGCGTGCAGACGTCACTGAAGGCGAGAAGGCGAGAAGGCGAGAAGGCGTGCAGACGTCACTGAAGGCGAGAAGGCGTGCAGACGTCACTGAAGGCGAGAAGGCGTGCAGACGTCACTGAAGGCGAGAAGGCGTGCAGACGTCACTGAAGGCGTGAAGGCGAGAAGACGTCACTAGTAGTCGTGAAGGCGTGAAGTAGATCCTGGCTCAAGAAGGACCATGTACGGACAAGATCTGTAAACTCTTGCGCACGTTTTTAGAAGAAGAAGATCAGGCTGGCCACTTCGACGCTTCAGAGCAGGGTAGGAAGGAAGGGAGAAATGCCTTGAAAAAGGCAAACGATTTCTTGCAAGGAGGTGGTGAGGGTGAAGAGAAAGTCACGGTCGGTTTTCAGGCCGGGTGAAGATGCAGGCGAAGTAGGTAGAAGGCGTGTTGAATCCGTGAGAATACTCTGAATTTTAGAAATGCACTCGTCGTTCAAGTACTTCGGTGCGATACCGTGCGGCGAATCGGGCAGTTTGAACTCGTGAATATTTCGCGAGCTGCCGTAGACTCTGTCAATCTTGGATCGACTTGATCAAAAAATTAGGATGTCAATCACGACCTTCTGCTTGAATTGAGCCTATTGCAATCTTCACCTATTTTTTATTAAAGCAACCAAAATTATTACAAAGTATGTCATGGGGGTCAAAGTAGGACAGGTAATACTTTGCCGTCAATTTACAAAAAAATGCATTGTACAAACATAAAATAAGTAAGTTTACTCGATTACGCGGGCGCTAATGAACAGATCAGAAAAGATTGTTTATTTAGATCAGTCACCGCGGCCGCAGGAATCGCTCACAAAGACAGACAATTTTGGTAGAACAATAATTTTGAAAGGTTTTTGTGGATCAGAGGGGCTCGACCAATGAGAGCCCGCTCTGTTTCGGGACCGTCGCCGGGAGCGACCGTAGGGGTGGCGGGGGTCGGAGAAATGTCCCGTTAGCACCCAGTAGCGTCTCGGGACGAAAACGAGGTTCAGGGGCGTAGGAAAAAGAAAACGATGACGTGCACTGTCATCATCACTTCTTCGAAAACCCCGGAACTACGCTTGTCGAAAGCCAATATGTACTGAAATGGGGCGTTTGCACAAATCCTCTTTTTGTGCAAACATAACAAGATAGGGATGCGTATCTAGTCGCTTCTATCAGGTTAAAATTAAAGTCGGGCGTTGCACAATTAATTATTTGTGCAGACAAACAAACAAGACAGAGACGCGTATCTAGTCGCTTCTCTCTCTCTCTCTCGTTTGTGGTCAGGTCGTCTGTTATGAGCCTGACAGTACTACATGCCAGCTTGATCGAGAACGTATCGAGTCGTCTCTCGTTCGAAACTGCACGAACTCAGTAGTTGATTTCGTATCTAGTCGTACCACCTACTGAGTTATGTACTGGTTGATGTTTATGCAAATGGAGGGTATTACAAACTTTGATAGTCACGTCTGGTATAAAAGAGAAACGTCAAATGGCAAATGTACGTCTATGGAAGTGGGCGGGCACTATTTTGTAGTCATTTACCGCCATGGAAACAAAACACTTGGCTGATCGGTGCCTCAGATTGATCATTCCTAAAATTACGAAGAACGGCCGTAAAGGGTAAGACCGGGTAATTACTATAACTCCGAAATCAGCGATTCTACTTTATTTCCTCGCCCGTGTGTTGTATCATATACAATATTACACATACTAGGCCTAATAGATGTTACACAGCAAATAGCTGTACAAATAAGGGCCCGAATTAGCGGGAATCGATTGAGCATGAATGCATTTACCATTGTGCGTGCAGCCAGCCCGGACCGGATGTCCGTAGTCAATGACTGCCATCTCTTTAACAATAAAAAATAATAATTCATTGGGTTTCCGGTTCCGGTGGATGGATGTAGTGAAGCCGTGGCAAGGCCGTCGCTATGTGAATCAATTGTTGTCATACGGGCAAGGTCGAGAAAGGGGCCCTTAAATGCCAATTATAATCTTAATTATGGTCTAATGACGAATTGGAAAAGCTGTTACAAGTTCGATAACAAATCACCATCAATAACTTCTTTCCCTCATTTTATGTGAATACCGCACAAGAGTCCCGAGTGCCCGGAGCCAGTGGCTATGGCGCGTATATTGAAGTATGAGTAAAAGAACTCAAAAGTGCGCACAAATCGTGTATACTTTCTCAACAATTTATTTCGAAACCGTTTACGCTACACAGTTTACGCTATAAACTGTGGGCCCCTTTTGGCAGACGAAGGTAAACAAGAGTTACAGAAAAAGAACAACACAAACATAATAATGAATGAGGCAATGACAAAAATAGGACAAAAATATATTTGAGAGAACATTCAAGTCAAAGCCTGAACAAGGTTTTGGTAGAGTCCATGATATATCTTAGTAAAGCGTAACAAAAATCATTTAGACTGGTACCAATAATTTCAAGGCCCTGGCTTGAGTTAACAAGTCTCAAGATTCTGGACAGTAGAGAATTGTATCCATAATTAATAGAGTTTTGATTGAGGATAAGCCACTCATTGTTTCCGAGTCTACGACAAGGAATGTTGAACTGAATGAGTGAGGTAGGTTGGGAAGTACCTGGCTATTACGATCTAGTCATCAAACAATTCTAATACCATTTCAGGCAATGGTATTTGAATGGTGGTCTTTCATCAGGGCGATCCTATTAGAATAATACAACTAATTTAGCATTTTTACAGAAAGTTAGTATTTTTAATGGGTCCAAAATACTGGTAGATACTCTCAGTATCGCCCAGGTAAGAGACCACCATTCAGAATGAAAGATTGCTTGCATTGGTTAAAGCTATGTTCAACAAAGAAATTTCAAAACTATGTACTTATCAACCTTCTCCTTCCCTCCTCCAATTCCTTAAATGCAATCCGCAACATACCTCAAATGGAGATTACCATGATTTTAGTCCCTCCGCTCGCGTTCCAGTTTAAAAAAACCCTTCAGAAATAAGTAAACAAAAAATAACAAAGATTACCTACGCATTTTTTTCCTAGGACTAGAAATTTCAGTACATCGGTCATAAATTACATAATAAAATTTTAAAAAATTCTTAAATATTTACTATAATACCCCGATATTCCAAAAAGGCAGTAAAATCACCCAAAAACAGATATTCCGAAAACAATAGACGGCATCTTGCAAATGGATGATCAATAAAAAAAATTAAGAATTTTTTGAAATGCACAAACACCCATCAATGGCACAAACCTTCTAGCTTAACTTTCCCAACAACAGGTGGTGTTCGATTATAAGATACTATTATTATAGAGTTGTAGAGTTCAGCAATTGAGGTCGCAGGAGGAAAAGTATGCGGAAATCCTTAAAAATGTGATATATGCCGACCTTTCCTTACCCGTGCTGTCAACTGTGTTCACATGTTGCTAATTGTTTAAATATCTCTGTAAATAGTACCTATACTAAACACAGAATTCGAATCTTTTTAAGTATTCTACCGCAATATATTTATTTATAAGATAAAATATTTACAAGATATTGGTATACACAATATTTGACTAGTAATATATATATATATTTTTTTAAGAAGACAAACATCCCTGGTTACGAATAACGTGAAAATATTTGAAAATCTCCTACTATCATCACGTTGCTTGTGTCTTGACGGAGGACTTAGCCTGCCGAGGAATCGAACGCGATGCCAACTCAGCCACTGACTGCTCTAAATAGTAAAATATTGTGTATAAATTATGATTTTATTATTTAAGGGAAATTCCCACACCAAACACAAGAACCTTGTTTCTTTGTGGTGAGGAAACAGCTATTTTACGTTTAATTTGCTACGTATGTAATATTTAAATATTCACATAATAAATAAAAAAATAAATGAAATGTACCGAAAAACCCATGATACGTCCATTACTTCTGACAGACCGACGGCTACTACTGAAAACCGCGCATCGTGGCACGGCGAGCCAAACCCCACACCTCTCTCGCTTGCTACCGCACCACTCGGCAAGTTAGCGACGTATATGTAGACATGCGCTATTTTTTTGTTGTGTCCGATAAATAATTAAAATGTTTTTATTTTTTACTTTTATCCAAACATAAATGTAATATGTTGGATAAAATAATGTAGCTACCATTAATAAAATGATTTACATAAATACTCGATATAGATACCTAAACTATTAATTTTTATCCAACTTAAAAAAACACAAAACTCAAAATGTGTACATTGTACACTGAGTGTACAACACCGGAGCTCGCAGAAGTTCTAGCACCGTAAGGAAAACGTTAAAAGAAAACTATTTTCGCTAATTTAAACAAGACTTCGACTCCTCAGACAGGTCAATTCAATTAATCATAATATATATGTTCAAGAAAAAATGTCAACATTTGAAAAAATTTGATCGGGATCACAAAAAGTAAGGTGAAATTTGTTCTTACTTCGAGTACATAGACACGCCCACACCACAACTCTACAAACTTTTCCACCACGTCACTTGTCTCTTAATTTATTTGCAAGCTGTAATGTTACATGAAGTGAGATACTTATGAATCGATTACTCGATTTGATGCATTGATATGAACGAAACACCATGATTCGTTCATGACTGAAAAATGGAAAAGCGTCTCAGAATTGGAACACATCAAAATAAACGAATGATGAATCAATTGATCGAACAAAAGAAGTATATAAACAGAGATAACCCAAAAAGGGAAATGTCAACCCTGGCTGTAGTTGTTCGGTACGAACAATTTACAGCAATCCAGGAGCTATGAGCTGTCAATGTATGTAGTTTATTTTATTTTATTTTAAAGGGCCCCATTCTTCCAAGTTTGGAGACTTTCACAACGAAAAGATCCGCCGATTTTAGGAAGTCACCCACAAGACGAACGAATCATGTTTAGCTGCTGCAATAGATTTTGTAAGTGTTTCGAAGGTTATTTAAAAAGTAACGAATCGCTTAAACTCGAACTTTTTCAGTTCACTCAACCACGACTAAAAAAAAATATTATGAATCAATGTAACGCACCCTCTTCGAGCTTTTTCATCTCCGGAGTGAGTGACAGCTTCCTATACCCCTGATGAATTATGAAATGGAAGTACGCAGTGTGCCATTGTGAGTTATGCGTCCCTTTCTTGAGCTTATTAGACATGTCCGTACGAGTAAAACAAACATTTTTGTCGTATTATATGGTCCGTCGTAAACCTTTTATGACCCACTTCCGTCTCAAATGGTGGCCTCGGACCTTTTCGCCAGGGGTGTTCAGTTTACGTATAATTTAACGAAATGGAAATGATATTATTTTGTAAAAAATATATTTTTTTTATTTTAAACTTAGTTTGTAAGTAAAGTCATGTGCAAAAAGTATAATTATCCCAACTTATATGTTATCCTTAATTTTTTCATGGAATTCATATACATTTCGATACCTCAGTTCAATAGGGAAATAACTCAACTTTTCTGGGTTTTGAGTTAATGATGAAGATGGTAAAGAAACTCCCCGTTCTCATATTTCAATAAAAAAATAAATTAATTCGTCCTAATTATGTAGTCAGATATTCCAGAATTCTTTATGGAATTATAATGAAATCAGCACATTCTTAGTTCAATGGGGAAACATGTGAAATATTTCCGTTTGGAAAATAATAAATGTAGCAATTTACACCTATGATATGATAGATTGATAAATGACTAACATGTTGCATCTATTATTATGTTACAGGTGGATAAAATAACTTTACATCGGAGCGATGTCTTTATGAAAAAATTTTAAATCGAGTTTTCTCAAAATGAGGTATTTTGAGTTAGTTCCCTATTGAACTAAAGTATCGATTTGTCAGCACACTTCAGTGCATTAGATTCGCTGTTCCTCATATTACGACATAAAATTACTTAATACATGCTCTATTTTGTCCCATAATAATTAAAAAATGTGTTACACCAATTTTCTTTCGTAAATCAAAGGAAACTTCAATGATAAAAACAAAACAAAAAATACACCGGGAACTGAAAATATTCGCGTTTACCAAGAAATTTGCAGAAAAGCGATCTGCTTAAAAAATCATTGTCATTGTGTGTGCTTTCGTTCCCGTGATCGTAGAGACAGATTAAAATACGACTAAGATTTTTATTTAGTAACCTAACATTCAGTGGCGTGCATTGCTTTAAGACCAAAGGTTAGGCTGTGTGTAGTTTTTGCAAGTTCGGGTACCACCAATAGTTTCTTCACCGGGATATAATGTATACATGATAATAATTAATACATATTTATATTTAAACAAATGATTTATTTTCGTTTAAATAATACTACTAAAACTTTCATAAAGTTTTCGCATAGTAACCATTACTTTTGTGTTATAGCTGTTTCGGCGGTTGGCCATCCTTTTTCCAGCTTCCAGGTCCTAACTTGACAACATGCTCCCGCAATGGATAGTATGAAAAGATAACACAGTAAAAATAGAAAATTCACAAAATTTTGGTTTATAATAAATACTCTGTCGGTTTGTCGGTAATCCTATTGTGACAGTTTCCTGTTTTGGCGACAGGCAGTCTACCATTTCTCAGACGAAGCGTCATAAATGCCAATAATAATAATAAATACGGTCATAAAGGGCTAAATCGTAAATCCCACATGCCCGAATGGAGTCTTGGCAAAATGCTTTATTTTCTTTGCCATTGAATATGGATTACGCTTCGTGCGTAAAGCAAAGGACGTAGTAAAATCTTAGAGTAAAATGGTGAAAGGAATAGAAGAATCTCATTGATGGTCAAGGTATTATAGATAGGTACTTAATAGGCTCCTTAAGTAGGTACCTACTCTCCTTAAGTAGGTACCTACTCTCCTTAAGTAGGTACCTATTGTGACAAACTAAATAATATTACTAGGTACGTGTTTAGATGACCAATATAAGGGGATTAAAAATGTTATTGATATTTTATAGAGGTTCATTTTTTAAATTACTTTAGGACATTTTGGATAGAGTGGGTACATCATATTGTTTTGACACATGACTTGTATAGTCTGTAAATAACAAAAATCGAAAATATATAATAAAATCCCCCACAAATAAATATTAAAACCTGCAACACATCATACATCGGTCCAATAATAACAAAAGGGAGTCTGAAAAATTATTAAATAATGCCATTTAAATTTATTCGTACCACACTTAGGAGACAGGTTGAAGAAAAAGAATAATTACAAAATATTACACCACGCATAACTGGAGCATTTGGCTCCATATAACAGGAAATCTGCCTAACTGGGAACTAATATCGACTTGACAAGACATAATAGCTACTTAATAACAGTCATAATAAACACCTGCACACATTTGAATTATTTTAGTCAAGTAAATATTCTCAATTGTCATTACTTATTATTTATTATACAATACTGCAGGTATATAAAAGTCCAGTATCTTATACCTAAAACTGTGGTTTTTGCCTCCAAACCATTCCACCACCTAAGATTGGGCCTCCCAACACTCCTTCTTCCTGCAGGTTTGTTAAAGTCCAGTATCTTATACCTAAAACTGTGGCGTTTGCCTCAAAACCATTCCACCACCTAAGATTGGGCCTCCCAACACTCCTTCCTGCAGGTATATAAAAGTCCAGTATCTTATACCTACAACTGTGGCGTTTGCCTCCAAACCATTCCACCACTTAAGATTGGGCCTCCCAATACTCCTTCCTGAAGGGATATAAAAGTCCAGTATCTTATACCTAAAACTGTGGCTTTTGCCTCCAAACCATTACACAACCTAAGATTGGGCCTCCCAACACTCCTTCTTCCTGCAGATTTGTTAAAGTCCAGTATCTTATACCTAAAACTGTGGCGTTTGCCTCCAAACCATTCCACCACCTAAGATTGGGCCTCCCAACACTCCTTCCTGCAGGTATATAAAAGTCCAGTATCTTATACCTAAAAGTGTGGTTTTTGCCTCCAAACCATTCCACAACCTAAGATTGGGCCCCCAACACTCCTTCCTGCACGTATATAAAAGTCCAGTATCTTATACCTAAAACTGTGGCTTTTGCCTCCAAACCATTCCACAACCTAAGATTGGGCCCCCAACACTCCTTCCTGCAGGTATATAAAAGTCCAGTATCTTATACCTAAAAGTGTGGTTTTTGCCTCCAAACCATTCCACCACCTAAGATTGGGCCCCCCAACACTCCTTCCTGCAGGTATATAAAAGTCCAGTATCTTATACCTAAAACTGTGGTTTTGCCTCCAAACCATTCCACCACCTAAGATTGGGCCTCCCAACACTCCTTCCTGCAGGTATATAAACGTCCTGTATCTTATACCAAAAACTGCGGTATTTGCCTTCGAACCATTCCGCCACTGATGTAAGTTTACGTCCCCCAGTCAATACTGCCTTTTTCTGCAAGTTTATTAAAAAGATGCTTCTTTGGTGAACAGGTAAAAGTGAGAAGTAAAAAATAACAGTTTATTCCAATACAGTTTAATTGCAAATCGTATTATTAGAAACACATTACATCATAAAAGTTAATACTGAAACACGTTAACACAGTGAGATTTATAATACTGGATGAAATTTGAGCAATTTGTATTAAATTGATGTATTTTTAAATGGGTGAAAAATGCTACTCTGAATTTTAGTAAAAAACGCTATTTATTGTGTCGGTGTGGTTAGTTATTATTTAACTATGGTCACAATTTAAAAACCCTAATACATTACATGAAATACGATATTTTCTATTATAAAATGGCATCGTATAACCTAACCTAAAAGAATGTGCAACACAAACAAAAAATCTGGCATAAGGTAAATCTCGATAAAAAGGTCATAGTGGGGATTTCTCGTATATTTTATAAGCGCAGCTCGTTTTCTCAATATTTTTAGTCTATATTGGCACACAATTTGAAGCAGTTGAGCAGCTTTCAAACCTGGAAATTATTGTATCACGAAAGCAGCGTTTTCAATGGCTGCAAAAAGATGCTAAACTCCACTTTCCCCCCATGTTTCAAATCAGCCGTACTTAGAAATAGGTCGTGTGAATAGCAGTACATTTAAAATATTATAAAACGATATTAAAGTATCGAAAAAAATTCATTAAAAATTATACATTAGGCAACTTTTTAAAACAGATAGGTGCCGTAAATTAAGAAGAACAAATTGAGTATTATTTTTATAAGATACATAATATTAAAACTTAACAAATCAGGTAGACATTACAGTGGGCAGGAACAATAATAGATCAGTCGTTAGTAATGAATTCAATTAAACATTTCTCAAACAAAAATAAGAAAATTAATTCAATTCATTTAGGCATGAATCTGCGTGAAAATGCATACATTCATATTGTATCAGCGCGGAAAATAACAAGAATAGGGTTGATCAGGTGAACATGAAATAACAAGAATAGAGCATTGCCTTTTGTTGATGGGGTAAAACAACAATAATAGCGCATTGCCTTTGGTTGGTCAGGTTAACATGAAATAACAATAATAGAGCATTCCCTTTGGTTGATCAGGTTAACATGATATAACAAGAATGGAGCACTACCTTTGGTTGATCAGGATAAAATATAAAATAACAAGAATGGAGAACTGACTTTGGTAACATAACATTATGAAATAACAAGAATAGAGAACTGAATTCGGTAACATAACATTATGAAATAACAAGAATGGAGAACTGACTTTGGTAACATAAAATTATGAAATAACAAGAATGGTGAACTGACTTTGGTAAAATAAGATTATGAAATAACAAGAACGGTGAACTGACTTTGGTAACATAACATTATGAAATAACAGAAATGGAGAACTGACTTTGATAACATAACATTATGAAATAACAAGAATGGAAAACTGACTTTGGTAACATAACATTATGAAATAACAAGAATAGAGAACTGAATTCGGTAACATAACATTATGAAATAACAAGAATGGAGAACTGACTTTGGTAACATAAAATTATGAAATAACAAGAATGGTGAACTGACTTTGGTAAAATAAGATTATGAAATAACAAGAACGGTGAACTGACTTTGGTAACATAACATTATGAAATAACAAGAATAGAGAACTGACTTCGGTAACATAACATTATGAAATAACAAGAATGGAGAACTGACTTTGGTAACATAAAATTATGAAATAACAAGAATGGTGAACTTACTTTGGTAAAATAAGATTATGAAATAACAAGAACGGTGAACTGACTTTGGTAACATAACATTATGAAATAACAAGAATAGAGAACTGACTTCGGTAACATAACATTATGAAATAACAAGAATGGAGAACTAACTTTGGTAACATAACATTATGAAATAACAAGAATAGAGAACTGACTTCGGTAACATAACATTATGAAATAACAAGAATGGAGAACTAACTTTGGTAACATAACATTATGAAATAAGAAGAATGGAGAACTGACTTTGGTAACATAACATTATGAAATAACAAGAATGGTGAACTGACTTTGGTAAAATAACAAGAATGGTGAACTGACTTTGGTAACATAACATTATGAAATAACAAGAATGGTGCACTGACTTCCGCTGATCAGGTAAAAATATTAAATAACAATAATTTCCTAAATTTTACACGTTGAAAAGAAACAGCGTTTGTAATTTAAATCATAATTTTAGTATTTTGTGAAGTGAGACTTAATCTAACATGCATAAACTTACAACAAAGGATGAACGATGATTAATAATGCTTAATGTAGATATTTTTTATAACGATGTAAAGACCGATTATTGCTAAAGGTGGGTATTGTAAAGGTAGAACATTTGGATTGTAAAATACATGCTCTGGGGACCCTGAAATAATGATGATGTCAGTGAAAGATCACCATTCAGAATAAATGGCCTTTGTCATATCAACATATCACCATAGATAGACAGGAACTTTCCAACATTCAACTTTTCCATTCCCACTTCCTTCACTCTAACAATATAGGTACCTCATATTGGGGATGCCATAGCTCAATTGGCTTCGGGCAGCAGGGAATCTTGTGCGGTATTCACATAAAAAATAGAACTCTCAGAGGCAGAGCCTTCCAAGCTGTCATAGTTTACAATCAAATTAGATAACACTACCCTAACAAAATTATCAGAATTTCAACATTAATCGGTTTTTAACTCGAAAAATGTTAAAAATATTGGACACAGTGTTTAAAAATTCACAGTATCTCAGCCTTGACGTTGAACCCCCAATCCCTAACTTCCAGCAGCGCTGTCTCCAACTTCTTCCCCTCAGACGGGGTGATACTGCGCGTCGGCTTAGCGTACCCTCCGCTTGCAGCAATCTTCGGCTTAATCTTCATCTTAAAGTCTGAAGCCGACGCCATCTTGGCTAGATCACTCTCATCCGTCATCTCAAGAATTCCGCTGGCGATTTCTTCTGGTTCAACGTGCATTCCGATCGATATGAGATTGGAGATTAATTTCCGCAGTACCCCCGCTTCGTCTTCCGTCAGTTCTATGGGAGACAAGCTCTGGTCGATGGTGACTTGACCGACCGCCTGGTTGAAGGCGTCGGGGACTTGGTTGATGGGGATCTCCTGACATAGTGCCGGGGATATTAGCAGGATGATGAGCAGAGAGTTCTGTAACGATAGACGAACAAATTCATCACGAAGAACAACAAATACGTGAAAGAGAACTGCCTCAAAGATGGAGCCACCAGTTCAGTAGATATTATTTTTTTTACAGATATTTCCCAAGAAATGACACTAAAAAAACAGTGAAAAAAATGTGTTATTAGTCGGATTTTCGGCCGACAAATTGCTAGAAAGCGCAGTGTTTACCGCGTTTACCACGCCACCCGCCAGCTGAGTGTAATTTCGTAAATAGTTACTTGTTTTTTGCAAAATATATTTTTTTAAATTTAAGACAGAAATAAGAAGGTATCATAAAATAATTCATTTGAAAACCGAAAGTAAGACATTCTGTATAATTTAAATAAAATAACGTATTTTGGAAGCCACGGCGATTTTTTGAAAATTTTAATCCAGAAAATTGGACCATTTTTTATAGTCCGGAAAGACCGGACATTATTTGTGGGAGTGAAAAAAAATTAAATATCCAAAAATTCATTAATTGATAAACTAAAGTTTTTAAGACAAGATTTTTGTGCATAGCGCAAAAGGGTAACAATTATTTTTATAAACAATAATTATTAGCCTGAAACACTCATCCAAATTGAAAAAACCTTCCGAGAAAAGATAAATGTCGCCGACAGGACTCGAACCTGCATCCTTCTGATATCCGGTCAGATGCTCTGCCATTGA
>JAHDVE020007252.1:0-17629 GCA_022606495.2 Halesus radiatus | reverse complement strand
ATGAATAAAAAATAAATTGAACGTATGCTCAAGGAGAATAAATGAATAAAAATAAATTGAACGTATGCTCAAGTCGGTGCTTGAAAGTAGACTGTAAGATTAATTTGAAGAAACTCAAATTAGCTGATCTAACAGACAATGAAATCTCCATACATTTATTTTATTTTATTTATTAAACTTAAAATAGTTCCACTTGATGCGGTCTAATATAAACTTACATATTTTTACGTATTGCTTATTTCCAATACGTAATGCATACATAATTTTTATATCCTACTCTCAATATTCTTAATTTAGGTACCTATTTTTTTTTTTATTCAGTGTTTACTAAGCTATATACAAATTGATGCCTTTATTATTATTATTATTATTTAGGAGTAACAGTAAACAATTTTGTGTTTGGGATTTTTTTTTTGTCTAATATCTTCTTTCTTTCTTGTATGGTATGTGTGGAAGCTTTTATTGTAATACAGTTTGTCTCTAAAGTAAGGTGGTTGTAAATTGTTAATATTCAATTTTTTTATATTCTATAAAGGGGACGGTATTAGAAATTAAGTGTTTTATTATTTAAAACAATTAATAATTAGAATTAATATAAATTAATACAATTGAAAGTTGACAGCGTAAGATAATTAAAAAGTTTTTATCTAACTCTCATCTATATTTGGTATTTATATACCAACAAGTGTAAATTCCTCTCCATTTACAAGCGAATGCTTTTGATACAATATAATAGTAAAAAAAGTCATGGGATTGTTTTAAGTAGGAAACGCATTTTTCTTATAACCACATAATTATATTTTTTAGTATTATCTTGGGTTAAAGCATAAATTATTTTTTTAATATATGAGAAAATAGCACAATTACTCGCTCATTAGAAGATTTCACGTAAAAATAATTTTTGATATCGCCAAAAAAACACAGTTTGAATAAAACTATATTATTTCTAACCTAGCTCAATAAAAGAGATGTTTGTGATTAGAAAGGTTCATATTATTATTTCGTTGATAAAGTTAATTGTTCATCTTTGAACGGAATATTTTTATTCCTTTGTAACTTATACGATTGTTAAAAACAATTACCACATATTTTTTTAACAGAATAAATTATCCAAAATAATACCATCTTATCATTTCGAATAAGAGAAATTGTTCTCAAATTAATTGCATTTTGTCAGCGCGCTAAAGGTGATATTTAAAAAGCAACATGCCCTCCCGCCGAAAAGCCGGGCTCAGCGGTGAACAACGCCGGCGGCTGGACTGTAGGACTGAGAGAATTCGTAGGTTAGCGTTCTCTTTCCGTGTGACGAACTCCCCCCTCCAATCTCTCCCCGCACGCCTCAACCCATGTTTACAATCTTCGTTGTACCTACATACATATTCATTTCTAGATCAACTTGTATCTAGAAACTGAGAATACATCAAACGGAGCAACGAAAGGAGAATAAATTAATAAAACATATATGATCAACTTATATCTAGAAACTGAATACACATTCATTTTAGATCAACTTGTATCTAGAAACTGCGAATACATCAATCGGAGCAACGAAAGGAGAGTAAATGAATAAAAAATAACCGTTAAACTGGAGCAAATTTCTTATATTTTGATGACGAACATACCGACTGGGGTCAGTTGCAAACTGACAACCTTGGTAATGATTAAGGCACTGTTGCCAACTCGTGCAGATGTATCCCACCGGAGCCAAGATAAATGGTGTTAAAGGTAGATCAACAAAGGTCATGTAAATCTTACTAGATCAACATAGTACGGAAAGAGGTGATTATATATATATATATATATATAGATCCATATATATATTAATTAAATAAGATATATATATATTAATATTTCGACTTTTGCTTTATGATAATGAAAATATTGGCGGCCCTAATAAGGGCCTTTTGTTTGACTCGGAAGATGATGATGAGTCGTTCGCTTGTTTGTTTGTTTGTTTGTGTTGTTCGCCTCGTCCGTGTTTGGTGTTGAGTGTCGTTGTGTTTGTTGTCTGTCCGTTGGCTCTTCACTTGGAGCTGGTGTACTTGGTGACGGCCTTGGTTCCCTCGGATACGGCGTGTTTGGCCAGCTCGCCGGGAAGAAGCAGCCTGACGGCGGTCTGGATCTCCCTGCTGGTGATCGTGGACCTCTTATTGTAGTGGGCCAGGCGAGAGGCCTCGGCGGCGATGCGCTCGAAGATTTCGTTCACGAAACTATTCATGATGCTCATCGCCTTGGAGGAGATTCCGGTGTCGGAGTGCACCTGCTTCAGCACTTTGTAGATGTAGATCGCGTAACTCTCCTTCCTCCTGCGCTTCGACTTCTTCTTGTCTCCCTTGGAGATGTTCTTCTGGGCCTTGCCCGACTTCTTGGCTGCTTTTCCACTCGTCTTGGGGGCATCTTGCTTGCTTGCCGCTTGTCAGAGACCGGTTGCTGAGAAATATTTGCTAATATTTAATCATCATAATCAATAATGTTATTGATAATATCTAATCATTATAATCATTAACGCTCCGGCATCGAAGGAGTACAGTCGTGTATATTGGTGATAATTGTGATCAAAAATTTATAGTGCACAAACAATATCTCGCCCACCGGGCGATCTACATAAACAATATGGAAACGCAAGAAATCATTAAAACCATTAAAGAATTAATAAATAAAATTACTTCCGTAAAAGATTCCAAGATAAAAACATCGTTGGAACAAAGTTTAATATCCCTGGAAGAAATATTTCAAAATGAGCGTATCTGTCTACAAAAAAAAACCATAGATTTACAAGAAACGATGATTATTAATGACCAACGATACACCAAGAAACTCGAAGAAATTCTAATAACCAACCAAAAAACATACGCCCAAGTCTGTGACAACAAGAAACCAGCGGACACGAAATACAACATTGAACCAAAATACTCAATTTTATTAACATCTAACACCTTAAACGCCGAGAGCATAAAAACAAAAGTTCAAAAAAATATTGATTTAACTAAAATTAAAGTCGGAGTCAACGGAGTTAAAAAGATTGGCGAAAAAAAAATGATAATTTCATTCCAAAAAAAAGACGATGCAGAAATATTAACCAACGAAATAAATAAGATAACTGGAAAGGAGATTTCGGCGGAAGAAATAACAAAAAAGAAACCGTTCTTGATGTTAAAAAGGCTTTAATGCCAATTGACTGAAGAGGATATTATACATGGAATTATACAACAAAATCAAGAATTAAATCAAGAAGACAAAAATAATATTAAAGTCATTAAAGAGTTAAAAAACAAATATAATGAAGGTAAAGAAAACGATACCACAAACTACATCATACAAAAAACCGGAAATTTAAGAAGAATATTATTAGACAAAAAAAAAAAAATATTCCAACGAGTGTACGTCGAAGATTATAACCCACTCACACAATGCTATCACTGCCTTAAGTTCGGCCATACAGCCCAAAGATGTCTCGACCAGCCACCCATTTGCCCCCATTGTACTAAGGAACATATACTCTCGAAATGCGAAAACAGAGAAATAAACCCAATTTGCAACAATTGCTGTGTGCAAAATAAAAGATTTAATTTGAACTATTCCACCGAACACCGGGTTGACAGTATAAAATGTCTTTACCGGCAAAAAATGCTTCAAATTGCTAGAGAGCGCATCGACTATGAATAAATATGGTAAATTATATCTCCTCATACTAACTTCAAAATGACTGATTTTATATGTAATGCTTTAGATAAAAAAAAAATTATAGAAGAAAGATTATACCACTCCATAAGAGATTTAAATCTAATTTGCTCTGATAAAGGATTTACCTTATTTCATACTAATATAAGAAGTATCGAAAAGAACTTGGATGAATTAATAATATCTTTAAAAGCATTAAATTATTTTCCGGACGTTAGAGTGTTAACAGAAACACATTCCGCCGGCGAACTGAATTATAATCTTCCGGGATTCTCTTTCTATACAACAACAAAGTTAAACAAAAACAGTGGTATTGCAATATTCATATCTAACCGCTATAATGTACTCAACATTAAAGAAATACACAATTTTCATAATGTAAACCTATTAAATATTGAGTTTAAAGACCAAAATAAATATTATAATATTATTGCCGTTTATCGCACTCATGCATCAGTAATATCACAATTTATAAATGAATTAAAAATATATTATTAAATTTTAGAAATAAAAATAATATTATTGTTGGAGATATGAACTTAAATATTGCAAAAGAATACTCTAGTAAGGATAAAGATAATTATCTAAACATGTTAGCGGAACTTAATTATTTACCGTGCATAAATTCATATACTAGAAACGTTCGAGGTCAACGACCTTCATGTTTAGATCATATATTTACAAATATTTCTGATATCCAAAATATTATATCCGCTGTAATTCATACAACTATCACTGATCATTATTCATGTATATTCAATTATAAATTCTGTAATCCATCTTTTCCACCATTTAAACAAGAAAATGTTTCAAAAAAAGTACTTAACATGGATACGTTAAAATGTAAATTAGAAGTAGAAAATTGGCTTGATTTATATCAATGTAATGATGTCAATGTTTGTTGTAAAATGTTTGAAGAATAATTATCTAAATTCATAAATGACTCAACAAATAATGTCATATCCAAATCCAAACTACCTAACTTCAAACCTATAAAACCATGGATAACTCACGGTTTAATAGTATCCGTACGTCATAAGCAAGCTCTTTATAGATTAACTCTTTATAGATTAACTCTTTATAGATTAACTCAAACTTATAGATTAACTTAATTATAGATTGACGGCCTCCATGGTCGAGGGGTAAGGCTCTCGACTACGAATCCGAAGGTCGCGGGTTCAAATCCCGGCGTGCGCAAGTAAGTTTTATTTAATTAATTTGTGTTGTTTCACAATTAATTCATTTGAAAATAATATATAGTATATTTGCGCACGTTCCAGAGTGGAAGATACTCTCAGTATCGCCCTGGTGAAAGACCACCATTCAGAATTGAAACGTTGCTTGAAATGGCTTTTAGCCGTGTTTGGTGACCAGATCTGAATAGCCAGGTATTTCCCTTTTTCCCCACCTTCCTCTCTCCCTTCTCCTTCTCCTCCCCAATACCTTCAGCCTCACAATATTCCCCAATTGGGAATGCCATAGTCTCACTGGCTCCAGACGGTTGGGAGCAGTTTGGGACTCTTGTGCGGTATTCATGTAAAAAAAAAAAAAACTAATCAACAACCAAATAATGAACATTTACAGAAACATTTTAAAGCATATAAAAATAAACTCTCATATATCATAAAACATACAAAAGAAAGCTATTACAAACAGAAGTTGATACAGGTTGAAAATGACAAAGGAGTATGGACGATTATAAATGAGATAATGGACAAAAAAAAGTATAAAAACAATGAAATCAGCACTATTATTCATGATAATTCGAAAACATGTTGCAAAGAGAACCCTTTAAAAGCTGCAAATATATTTAACGAATTCTTTGCAAATATAGGAGAAAATCTTGCCAATCTCATACACAAAGATCCAAATATAACAATTCCAGACTGTAATGTTGATGTTAAAAATAAAATGTCAACATTTCAACTCACCACAGAGGACGAAATAGTAACTATTATAAACGGCATGAAAGGAGGCTCTGCCCCAGGTTTTGATAGAATTACAATTAACATTTTAAAAAATATTAAAAACAAAATTTCTAAACCGTTAATGCATATAATCAACACAAGTTTCCAATGCGGAGTATTACCATGTAATTACAAACAAACTACCATAACTCCAATATTTAAGTCTGGTAATCCCGAAGATGTTAATAATTACCGTCCAATTTCAGTAATCTCAAATATTGCAAAAATTTTTGAAAAACTTGTAAAAAAAAGATTTAACCAGTTTATAAAATGTAATAGACGAATAGTAACGAAAATCAATTCGGCTTTATGGAAAGTAGAAGCACACAGGATGCAATTTCAAAATTAACTAGCCTTATTCACACTTCATTAGATAAATCACTAAAATGCCTTGGAATTTTTATAGATCTCAAAAAAGCGTTTGATAGCATATCTCATGACAAACTTATAATTAAATTAAGCAACATTGGAATAAATAGTACAGCTCTGGAATGGATAAAAAGCTATCTTTTCAAACGTCCTCAAGTGGTAAAAATAAACGAGGTACTTAGTCATAAAAAAACAAGTAATTTTGGCATACCTCAAGGTACAGTACTGGGACCTCTACTTTTTATCATCTATGTAAATGACATATTCATGCAAAAGCTAAACGGAAAAATAATATCTTATGCTGACGACACTGTCATAATAATTGAAGGTACTGACTGGAATTCTATTAACAAGCTAGCAAATACTGATATTAATATATTAAAAAATTGGTTCGATAATAATCTACTCTCCCTTAACACTGGAAAAACAAAATTTATTCCTTTCTCTATCAATAAATTTAAATCAAAACCAGAAATAAAAATTATAATACACCAAAGTAACTGCAACAGAATGAATTGTAATCAAGCATGTTCAATACTTAGTCCAACTTCCAAAATTAAATACCTTGGTGTATATATAGACCAGCATTTTAAATGGAAAACACATATTTGTGAACTTGTTAAACGAATTAGAAAATGTATATATATATTTATAAGACTAAGAAATATTCTTAGACTAGAAAACCTAAAAAGAGTGTACTATGCAATTGTTCAGTCTATTTTACAATATGGAATTATTGGCTGGGGGGGAACATATGATAATATTTTAAGTCCACTTAAAATAATTCAAAGATTGATAATAAAAGTAATTTAAAAAAAACCATCATCATTTTCCACTGAAAAGCTTTTTACAATATTCAATGTACCTACAGTAGATAAAATTTATAAAAAATATGCAATTATTCAAATCTTTAAAGAAAAAACGTTAAATAAATTAAAATTTAATATATCGGCAAGGTATCAGCAAAACATTAAAATCCCGCCATTCAATACTAAGCATACGCAAAACACATACCTATATCTAGGAATAACTTCTTTTAACAATCTGTCATCTGATCTTAAAATTATAGAAAATATCCATGAATTTCAACATAGATTAAAAAATTACCTCAAACTACTGTAACAATTTAAAAAAAAAAAAAAAATTATTATTATTAGATTTTTTTTTGTCTTTTATTATTATCTTCTCTTCTTTTCTTCTACTTTCTTTTCATTTTTTTTATTTTCTTTAATACTATTACTAGTGATAAATTACAAAATTTACACGACAAATTCATATTTTCCTGCTATTGTACAACAATATTTCAAGTTATGATTTGATTAATTAAGCGATAATCTCTCACCAAACACAAGAACCTTGTTTCTTTATGGTGAGGAATAGCTATATTATATTTTTTGTTACACTATATGAATCATGTCTTATTTTTATATACTGTCTGTAAAAAAAATTAACATATTAAATAAAAAAAAAATATATAAAAAAAAAATTAAAATAATCAATAAAGTTATTGTTAATATATAATCATTATAATCAATAATGTTGTTGATAATATTTAATCATTGTAATCGATAATGTTATTAATGATATTTAATCATTATAATCAATAAAGTTATTGCTAATATATAATCATTATAATCGATAATGTTATTAATGATATTTAATCTTTTCAATCAATAATGTCGTTAATAATATTTAATCATTGTTGTTGATTATATTAAATCGTTATAATTAATAAAGTCCTTAATAATATTAAGTCATTATGATAATAATAATGTTGTCTGTGTTACTTTTTACACTACAATACCAAAAGTGTAGCAAAAGTGATCGGGTAATAATATCGAATTCAATGAATGAATTAATTATTTTCGTTAGTGGGTGGGCGTAGGTACTCGATAGGATTATTCAATCAATGAAATTTTAAAATTATATTTCCAATAATGGCAACACTATATACATAGATATCTTAGATTTTATCTATGCCGTTTTAAAAACGTGTTTTTTTGTGCGCACTGCCTGCCTGGTCCGTATCGATATCAATATCAAGTGTTAATTACTCGTTTTAGTGAAAAAATAAAGGTGATTTGTCATCATCAATCAATAATCAGTGATGTAATGAATAAGTAACTGCCATGTGAGTTCAAACAGAGTTCAAAGGATCCCCATAATCGTGTGATTTCCGCTTGGAAGTTTCTTTGTCGGGCGAACAACTGACTGTCAACAATTTTTTTTTCTTAAATGTGTTAAAACAGATAATTATTCCGCAAAAAACTGTTATGAATGATAGGCAAGTGGGCAGGTATGTTTATCTTATATTTATTGTATGCAATTTGTTAAAAACAGCGTTTTTTATATGAATACTGCACAAGAGTCCAAACTGCTCCCGACCGTGAATGTCGTGATGCTGATGGTAGTGGGGATGGGATTTTTAATTTTTTTTTTTATTGTATAATATTAATTATATACAGTGGGAACTTATACCCGCTAAGCCACTGCAAGTAGCTTGTCAGCAGGAGTTTATTTCAACAATATAATATAATACAACAATAAATTACAATCAACATACAAATGTAGGGCAAAAATTATTATATTTAGGCGCATGCATCTTGTGCTGTACATAAGTTGAAAAAAAAAAAATTAAAGAGAAAAAATAATGGTAAAAGCATTACAGATTTGGCTGAGATACTAGAGTCCAATTTATAACACCGATTTAAATAATATTATAAAATGTCAATATCATAAGAAATATCAAAATTATAAAAAGTACCTTCAATATTATAAAAGTATTTTCCGTAATATTATAAAAATATCAATATTATAAAACATCAATACTTTTAAAAAAATATCAACATTATAAAAACATTAATATTACAAAAATATAACTATTACGTAAATATCAGAAATATCAAAGCACCTGTAAGTATTAAATAGATTAAGAACAAGTAAATTTCAAAATATATACATAAAACAGCAGTACAGGTTGGTTACAATGAGGATAGACTTAAATATAATAGTAACAATCAATTCGGCTTTATGGAAAGTAGAAGCACACAGGATGCAATTTCAAAATTAACTAGCCTTATTCACACTTCATTAGATAAATCACTAAAATGCCTTGGAATTTTTATAGATCTCAAAAAGCGTTTGATAGCATATCTCATGACAAACTTATAATTAAATTAAGCAACATTGGAATAAATAGTACAGCTCTGGAATGGATAAAAAGCTATCTTTTCAAACGTCCTCAAGTGGTAAAAATAAAAGCATTTTAAATGGAAAACACACATTTGTGAACTTGTTAAACGAATTAGAAAATGTATATATATATTGTAACAATATAGGATCAAACGCTGAACTCAATTCCATAATGAATCGTCTGCATGTACTTGGTAATAAATATGTTTTAGACGATGCTATAAATATTGAAAGGATATCAACGTACAAATATTACTGTATTAAAGCTGTTTGTCAGCGCTTCGATCATAATTAAACTTACTATTGATTGTATTCACTCCTCAACACACAGTTTGCGCCATTGCACATTGTTATTATTTCTATGTTCATAATTGTAATGCACTGTTTTAACTTGTTTTATGTAAAAGCCCTAAGGGCGTAAATAAATAAATAAATAAATATTTATAAGACTAAGAAATATTCTTAGACTAGAAAACCTAAAAAGAGTGTACTATGCAATTGTTCAGTCTATTTTACAATATGGAATTATTGGCTGGGGGAACATATGATAATATTTTAAGTCCACTTAAAATAATTCAAAGATTGATAATAAAGGTAATTTTAAAAAACCATCATCATTTTCCACTGAAAAGCTTTTTACAATATTCAATGTACCTACAGTAGATAAAATTTATAAAAAATATGCAATTATTCAAATCTTTAAAGAAAAACGTTAAATAAATTACAATTTAATATATCCGCAAGGTATCAACAAAACATTAAAATCCCGCTATTCAATACTAAGCATACGCAAAACACATACCTATATCTAGGAATAACTTTTTTTAACAATCTGCCATCTGATCTTAAAATTATAGAAAATATCCATGAATTTCAACATAGATTAAAAAATTACCTTAAACTACTGTAACAATTTTTTTAATTTAATTTTTTATTTTATTATTATTAGATTTTTTTTGTCTTTTATTATTATCTTCTCTTTCTTTTCTTCTACTTTCTTTTCATTTTCTTTAATATTATTACTAGTGATAAATTACAAAACTTACACGACAAATTCATATTTTCCTGCTATTGTACAACAATATTTTAAGTTATGATTTGATTAATTAAGCGATAATCACTCACCAAACACAAGAACCTTGTTTTTTTATGGTGAGGAATAGCTATATTATATTTTTTGTTACACTATATGAATCATGTCTTATTTTTATATACTCTCTGTAAAAAAAATTATTATATTAAATAAAAAAAATAAAATAAAAAAACACCGTAACAGTAAATACACCAGATATCTAGGAGCTATACTACCAAGGAGACCGTCATATTTGTTACCATCAATACACAAGGTTACTTTCCAAAAGCCAACACTTTAACATCAGTGAGAATTTCATCATAGGACAATTGTTTTTAAATTCGTACGGCAATTTGTTAAATATAAATGGCACAATGTATTCAAGGGTTCGTTGACCATATTTATTTTGAAATATTGGCACTATCATTCCTATATTTTGTGTGAAACGTGTATTGTGTACATGATTCACCACTGCCTTATACGGACATTCAGATATATGTTGTAGTAGAATTTTATGCCACAAAAGACCACGAACAGATAATACATTAATTGATTTGTACATGATATCAATGTCTCGCCTTTGCTTAAAAACTGTTTTACTTACTAGCAATTTTACCATGGCGTTTTGAATCAGCTGTAAATGTTTTATGTTGGTCTTACAGGAGTGTCCCCAAGAAGTTATACCATACCTTATAGTCGATTCTGCTAGAGACAAATAAATTAGTTTCATAGTTTTATAGGCACATATAATTTTACCTTGTGGAGTCTTCCTACAATGGCTCGAAGTCGCTTACAGAGGTTGGAAATTTGTACGTCCCATTTCATATTACAATCCACCGTAACACCTAGATACACGTACTGGTTGACTAATTCGATACTTGTACACGCGCAGGGCTGTTTGGTATTATTGTGAGTGCAATTAAATGAATGGGATATGATTACAGGTGCCTCGCTGTACCTTGCATGCGGGGATCTTATATGCATCAATTTCGTTTTTTTAGCATTGATTATTAGACCAGAGTCATGTGACCATTTTAATAAAGAAATAAAGTCTACCTGTAACAATTTTATTGCAGTATCCAAATTTTCATGGGATATTATAAGTGCTGTATCATCAGCGTATACAAAATGTTTAACAAACGAGAATATTTTGTTCATAAGTGATACAAAGATAATATAGAGCGTTGAACCTAAAATTGACCCTTGTGGAACTCCTGTTTTGACATTTCTTCTTTTACTAAATTTGTCTGATATTTTTACCTGGATTTGGCGGTTGGTTAGGAAGTTTTTGAATAGTTTGAGAAAGTTTCCTCTTACCCCTATTGCCTCCAAAATATTTAACAATTTCATCGGGTCTATAGTATCAAATGCCTTTGCATTGTCTATGAACAGTACCAAATCAATGTCTTTTATTATTCAGTTCATTATTTATATAGTTAGAGAAATCCTGAAGTAACATTTCAGTACTTTTTTTTTTGAAAACCAAATTGATTAGGATCTATTAAAGAAAAGCACTCCAAGTATTTGGTTAGTTTTAAAGATATGTATTTTTCAAGAATCTTTTCTAGAGCGGGTAATATACTAATCGGTCTATAGTTTCCTATATCAGTATGTTTCCCATTTTTGTAAATAGGTCTGATAATACTACATTTGAGTTCATCTGGTATTACAGCTTGTGTTAAAATTGTGTTGATCAGATGGGTTAATATAGGACCCAAAATATCTATGTGTCTTTTTATGTCAAACATTCGGATATTTTCTATGCCAGGGGACTTTGAATTTTTGAGAAGTTTAACTATACTCAATATGTCTGCGAGTGATGCTCGTGGTATATACAAACTTTGCAGTGACTCTATCGGGACAATATTTGACGCCTTAAAATCACATTTATGAACCATTGAGGCTATGTTATCTGAAAAATAATTAACAAATTGGTTTGTAACATTTTCCGTAGATTGATTTTTTAACATAAACCTACTAATTACATCGTCACAGTTACTCTTTGTCCTACTTCCTAGAATTTTATTTATTTCATCCCATGTTTTTTTGATATCTGAAAAATTATTCTTAAATTTATCATTGAAAAAGGTTGTATTACTTTTTATTATTAATTTAGTAACAAAATTACGAAAAGATTTGTATTGTTTTTCATAAATTGCATTTGTTGGGGAGCTTTTTCACCGCTTAAATAAAGAATCTCGTTTTTTAATGTGTGATAGAATATCTTCTGTCATCCATTCTTTTATAATCCAAGGTCTTGCATTGGGTTTTACATCTATAAATATTTTACTATTTTCATATACTTCGTTAAACTTGCTTTTTATTTGACTATATAAATTATTGCAATCGTCTGAAGCAAAGCATTCCAGTTATAATTTCTAATTGAAAAATCTATTCGTTTTTGAGATAAAATTGAGACATTCCGCCCTTTATTTATAGGCCGTTTATTAGTTTTATAGTACGGAATGTTCACAGCTGTTGCAAAGTGGTCTGCAATGATGAAGTCACAAACACATGCGTAGAGTATGTCAGTTTCTTTGTGTTTGCTATTATATCTAAGAAAAATGTGATCCAAACATGTTCGTGTCATTTTACCATTTGCTATAGCTTCCCTTGTAGCGTCGTTTATACATTTTGTAAAATATTTATTTGAAAGAGCATTTTCATAGTGAATAATCACAGGATCTATATAATTTAACAAATCAATATTTATGTCACCAAATATTAGCATATTTTCATTAGGGTTTGAACATTTTGTTAATATTGATGAAAGTTCATTGATAAATGATTGTTTACTAAGATTTGGTGGTCTATATATTGCTAGTACATTGAGTATAGAATTATTTGGTAATGTTATTATACAGGAAATATTCTCGAACAACTTTGTTTCAAGTAAATTTTGGGTGAAAGGTAAAGTATCCCGAATATACAAGGTTATACCCCCTCCAGATTTGAATGTGCGACAGTAACTAATGCTATTGTAACCGGGAATTTCGAAAAGACAAGTATGTTCCCTTTTTATTGAAGTTTCACATAGCATTAGGTTATCTATATTATTCCAACAATTTTGGAGGTTAGCATGTAAAACATCCCAGTATTTAGATATGGATCGAATGTTTAGTTGAACACAAGTAAAATTACCTATATTATGGCCAATTTTATGTTCTTCCGTCCACTGTTTCAAGTCATTAGTCCTCGTGTAGATAACATCACCGTCGTCATCAATGTATTTATACGCCATAATCGATGGTGGCAAAGTCCTTGGAAAGAGCAGCCTTATAAGCTGGGCAGGTGTCCTTGTCTCCAGTCGAATGTCCAGCGGGCTTGCCAAACCTGGTACAGGTGGCACATACTGGCTTGGCGGCAGCTTTTGGGCAATCTGTCCTGGCATGACCTTCACTTGCACAATGTCCACATCTTTGCTGGTCCTTGCAGAACTTGAAGGAATGTCCGATCATTTGGCACGTGGAACACACTGTAAGCCCAATAAAGTCACGAACGCGGCACACATTCCAGTCAACAAAGACCTTTCCTTGCTTCACCAGCACGTGACGTAGATGGGCAGGCACCTCGTAGACCCGGTGGCATGTCGATCCTGTCCGAGCACCAGCTAGATGACTTAGCTTGCACGTTTTCACTGTGGGTTCTAAGTCTGCGTTTTCCTGGATTCCCGTTAAGGCACTCCTGAGAAAACACTCATCTGTAAGGTCCCGAGGAACATTAAAGAATATCACTCGTGGATGTCGTTTTGTGGGTAGTCGGGCACTTAGAGTAGCCGAGTTTGCTAGACATGGGGTTTTGAGTATTTTTTCCTGGTCTTCCCGAGTAGCGGTTTGGATAACTACGCCTTTGTTACGGATGTTCCTTATACCCGTAACGCGGATTCCATGCTCATATGGTCGTAAGACGTCCTTCAGGAGCTGCTTCGTTTCGTCGCTATCCTTAGCCGAATCCAGTTTCGGAAAGATGCATATAGCAGGCTTAGGGGTCCCAACACTAAGTCCTGTACGGGTGATTGGAGGTCGTGGCGTATTCTGAGGACCATTTTTGACCATGTCGGCAAACGATAGGCTTGCCTCCGTGGCATCAGCCACTCGACGCATCACTGGTCCCAGATCAGACTCTAGCTGCTGAATTTTGTCCAATAACTGCTTAATATAATTGTCTGCCATCGTTTTTTCGGCCTGCAAGACCTTGATGTTTGCAAAGGCTGAGTTTAGATCTCCTCTGAGTTCTTCCTTTTCAAGCAACAGCTGGGCCACTGATCCTAGAACACTCGTTACATTTCGGGACACCTTGAGCTGTTGTTCTTTTGATACCTTTGACGGTTTTTCCGCCAATGTATCCTGTAAGGCCTTCAGGAAAAATTGTGTCCCAGAGAGTATTTTTTGTCCTGATGGATTACCGCGATTAGGGTTAATAAATGAGAAGAGGAAGTGGAAGAGGAAGGTGACCGCTGTACGAATCATCCGATTATTATTATTATTCACTTTGGAATGTCATATTTTCTCTCTTTCTTTCGTCAGCTCCACTTGTCCGACTTCCATCTGAGCGTCACTTTCTTAATCTTGTTCACTATACTCGCTAATAATCCTCGCTTGCATTCTTTCCAGATCTCCACGGGGATTAACGGTGACACGGGCCATAGATGGTTCGTTCGTTCGTTCGTTCGTTTGTTGTTGCGATGGTGATTCATGGTCTCACTTTCATCCTTCCTCTGCTAGTCGGGCCCAGTCCGTGCTCACCATTCCCCCATTTCATCGATGAAGTTAAGTTAACTTTCCCAACTTTTAAACTTTTTTTTGTTTTACAACATGGTGTTTTTATATTTTTAATCATATTGATACAAGCCATAAGTGCGGGAAACACCGTTTTATTCTAATCCATAATACGGTACCCGGGGTCTGTCTACCTGAGGGTAATTTACAAACGCCCGGCTTTAAATCCCGGGAATTTCGCAGTCGCCAGAAGAAGGCAGTTAAGGGGATTAACAGCGAACTAATTAAAAGCCACCGATCCACAGTTCACGAAGGAACCCGAAGAAGAGTTCGGATATGATTAAAAAGGGGGACTTTGGCCGAAGCAAGATCAGTGAGACTCGTTCAGTTCGCTGAACACCCAACACCTCTCTGCGCCATCCGTAGTGAACTCTTTGCTTATTGTGTTTTACGTATTGTACTTAAACAATCTTCAGTTTTATAAAGTTTCTATCCAATTGTTTTCGTGATTTTTATCGCGTAAGCTATTGCCTCCATGTTTTGCGATCTTTGCTTTTCAGCTTTTATTTAATCAAAGCAATCACTAAACTCAGTGACCAGTTTTTCTGTGTGTTTCCAGCCTCCAGTGCAAGTGCTTTGAACTTTTGCGGTTTATTCTCCCGATATTTGAATCCCGTCCGAAAGACGAGTAGGACCGTTCATCCACCGGGTTCTAACCAAGAAATCAGCTCTGCACATCTACAAGCAGCTCCAGCGCATCCAGCTCTCAGTCGATGCTTTGGATCCTTACCTTTGTTGTGTATAGAGTTCACGTTCAGCTAAAAATCCAAGATTATAAAATCACTAAAATCCTTACCAACAAGTAATTTATCCGTTTTTAACTAAATACAATATTTTTAAAAAATAACGCCTCGTTTTTTCCCAAGACGTCATAACGACAAACTTGCATAGTAACATAATATTTCTTCTCCGAAATTCGCCCGCCCGAAAAAGCAATTAGCCGCGCGCCGTGCGAAATTCCAGGGAATTTCAACCTGTAAAGTCAATTAGTCACTGTCCTTCACTACTAATTACACCAAATTCACTTTCGTAAACAACTTTAAATATATTATTATATTATTTTAAAAAATAACAAATTTATCTCAGCATGTCTACCGTCTACTCTCAACGCTCTGAAGGAGTGTATGAGGATAATATAAGAGACTTCATCTCTAACAGAATCGGTCGCGCCCTAACGTTAGATGAGAAAGATTATCTTACCGAATTAACTTTTTAAAAATTCTTGGTGGAGACTGATACAGTCTCCCCAAGATTATCGTCCCCTCAAACTGCATCAGTAGAGATGGATATTTCATACTACTCCGACGATTCCAGTGCTGGATTCGAAACAGTCAGGAGAAAGCGAACCCGTGTTTTTTCAAACGGTTCGCAAGAAGGGCTCACCCCCGTAAACTCGCCTCGCGCTTCGCCGCTTTTAAAGAAAGTCGACAGACGTTCCCGATCACCGTCATTTTTTTTTCTTGTTCAGCTCGCTGAACAGTCAACACCTCTCTGCGCCATCCGTAGTGAACTCCTTGCTTATTGTGTTTTATGTATTATACTTAAACAATCTTCAGTGTAAAGTGTCTATTCCAATTGTTTTCGTGATATTTATCGCGTAAGCTATTGGCTTCAAGTTTCGCGATCTTTGCTTTGCTTTTAGTTTCTATTTAATCAAAACAATCGTTAAACTCAGTGACCAGTTTTTCTGTGTGTTTCCAGCCTTCAGTGCAAGTGCTTTGAACTTTTGCGGTTTATTCACCCGGTTAATTGAATTTCCGTTTGAAAGAAGAGTAAGACCGTTCATCTACCGGGTTTTAACCTATAAATCAGCTCTGCACATCTACAAGCATCGTGTGTGTGATCGTGTGTGATCGTGTGCCTAAAGTGCCAAAAGCAGCTCCAGCGCACCCAGCTCTCAGTAAGTCTATACTTTGGATCCTTACCTTTGTTGTTGTACAGAATTCACGTTCAGCTAAAAAGTCAAAATTATAAAATCACTAAAATCCTTACCTACAAGTAATTTATCCGTTTTTAACTAAATACAATATTTTAAAAAATATATATATAACTCCGCGTTTTTTCCCAAGACGTCATAACGACAAACTTGCATAGTAACATAATATTTCTTCTCCGAAATTCGCCCGCCCGAAAAAGCAATTAGCCGCGCGCCGAGCGAAATTCCAGGAAATTTCAACCTGTAAAGTCAATTAGTCACTGTCCTTCACTACTAATTACACCAAATTCACTTTCGTAAACCAGTTTAAATATATTATTATATTATTTTAAAAATAACAATTCTCTTTTAAAAAATTTTGCCATCAATAAATAATTCAGTATGAATACCGCCGCCGTATATGAAAACACTCTAGCCGCCTTCATGTTTGCAAGGCAAAATCAAGAGCTCTCAGCTGAAGAAAAGGAGCACCTGAACGTGCTCATAAACCGCGAATTTGCGTCGCAAGAAGCTGCAAAGTCCCCTTCTGTAAATTCACCGTCTGACTACCCTAAACTTGCCTACTCGCATGAGGCAATGGAGGAAGAAGGATACCCTTCTTCTTCTGACGAGTCCGTTTACTCGATCGTTAGGC
>JAHDVE020007251.1:0-19185 GCA_022606495.2 Halesus radiatus | reverse complement strand
GCAATGTAATGTTGGGAAGCAAAGTAGTACTGGGCGTTGACGATAATTCCATCCAACGCCAAAGCCGTTATCGTTGATGATTTTCAACTGTTGAAAATAACCGTTATAAATAACGCCGACGTTGACGAGACGATGATGATTATTCCTAGCGATTTAGCTACTGCCCGAATACCCGTTTTCCGTAGGACTGTTTGTATTTTGAGTCTACTATTGCTTCGTACTCGGGGAAGCCTCATTCTTTACCTATTTTATTAATATGTGTATAGATATAGTGCATACACATATTATTATTATCATAAAGCATTCAAATTGTACGAAAAGCAGGTCCAAGTATTTCGCGCAACTGATTTTTTTCAACGTTATACGTAAGAATATGGTGAATTGAAAAATAAACAAAATAATGCGTGTTTACGAAAAACACCAACTGCCGCACTTTTCCAGCCTTAAAACTGCACCTGCGGTCGGATATGATCTGTCCAGTTTTGGAAAAAAAATCGTTTACATGGAAAGGAGGTTGCTGCAATACCACATTGTTCAATGAAGTTTTTTTTAAAATTATGAAAATATATTTCATGTTCCTTCCACCATTTCAGGCGACAACTTTTTCTATCGAGAAGATCCATTTCAAGATACTTTTTGGAATTTACTGGTTGGATCATTCAATGGCTTAATCTTCTCCACTACTGAGTTTATTGCATTCCAAAATGACAGCGGTTCATCCGAAGATTCGGTTTGATTTTCCGAAATCTCTTGCGAAAAGTCTTGTCCTTCGAGCGAGTAGGTAGCCCCCTTTACATAAGTTCTCGAACTATGTTTTTAACCACAGTAATAGTATCCGGATCTGAGAAATAATTCATCTTAAAACGTGGGTCCATAAAGGTGCACAAAGAGAGACATTCGTTTTTATCCAACTTCGTTAGATGTAGCAGATCCAAATGAACAAAATTCTATCGTGCGCTTGTTCTTTAAATAGCTTTTTAAATTTGAAATTGTTGATTTGTATGACACTGTAAGCTTACAAAAATTACATTTTGCGATTTATGTATTTTCGTCAGATTGGAAATAATTCCACAAATCACTTCAATAATTCTTCGCCATAATACTATGCACTTAGGAAGTCACTTCATTCTATTAATTATTTCCAGTTCAAACACAATAACCGTTTAATACTTTATAGTAAGTATAATAATGACTTATTATTTTTTACTTTGAATCTAATTTCACAAATTTATTTATTAACAAGTCAATCTTCACTAAAACTGAAAACAAGTAGTAAAAACTGTTTTCTATGTATTATTATTTTATACTACGTTACAAATAAGTCTAGACGTCGAATTATATGCACTAATAATATTTTAAATCAGTAAAATAAAATACTAATTTACGTAGGTATTATATAATATTTTTCGAAATAATATTGTCTACTAAAAAAATATACTCTATTCTATTGATATTAACTATTAAAAGTCATAACGCACTATAAATTATTAATAAATTCCAATCCAACCTCAATTATTTGCAAAATTGGTGTTTTCAATTCTGATATAAAGTAAAACTATCAAAACAAGTCTAATATACGCGCGACAAGCCAGTACAATCAAACTAAACGATCGATACGACACTAAACAGCAAAAAGGAACAAATAATGATCCCAATCGTATCAGGGAATCCCATGTAAGGGGGAATATCCCACACACACATAATAATAATAATCCTGTAACATCGTTGAAATGTTTGGCGCTAATAGTGTTAGAAAGAGGTACCAAGCTGACCGCGTTGAAAAATATTCGCAAGTTGAAATTATATTCCAACAGGCGTTATAAATATTAGGATTGATAAATATTAGAATTGATAAATATCGCTAAATGCTATTTTTTTGCTTCCCAACGATAGACTTCCTTGACGCTTGGCGCTACGTATCGACCGTTTGGAATACGAAAATCCAAAACAAACGTCTAGTAAGGAAGGTACATAACTAAAAGACCATTCCAAATGTTCCATAACATTACTCACGACGTGGAAACTGTTAACCCTTTTTTTGGCGATAATACTGATATAACGGGTGCATGCATAGCAGGTTGACTCGTTGACTGCGTTGAAAAATATTAGTATTGATAAATATTAGTTTTGATAAATATTAGTTTTGATAAATACTGCTAAATGCTATTTTTTTGCTTCCCAATGATAGACTTCTTTGAAGCTTGGCGCTACGTATCGGCCGTTTGGAATACGGAAATCCAAAACAAACGTCTAGTAGGAAGGTCATAAAAAGACCATTCCAATATCAAATAATATCGTTCACGAAGTGTAAATTGTTAACCCTTTTTTTGGCGATAATACTGATATAACAATAGGTACCTGGCCAGCTGACAGCCAGCCCGTTGACTCCATTGGGAAATATTTACAATTCGATATTATATTCAATTTATTAACTGTTAATGCTATATTTTTTCAATAGCGTTATGTGTTGACGGCATTTAGCTATTATTTCCAACGGCTAGTTATAATTTGATACAGTACTAAAGCAAAGTGACAAAAATTCAGGGCGCGGTAGTCGTTTTGGGAAATGAAGGTAAATTTAAAAAAAAGCACAATGGTTCAAGTGAATGCTGTTATTTTAATTTTAACGGTGTTGAGAAATTAGTGATACTCTCCGAAAGGAAATGAATCTACATTGACGATTTTGTATTAAAAAAATATATAAACAGATTAATCAACTAACAAACTAATAACCATCACGCCGTTTCCCCGCAGTAGTAGGCAGAGAGGACGGACTGCTAAACAACTCGATCTTGGCATACACTTCTTAATTCATTCACATTCGTACATTTTCTCATTTATTCTCTTCTGTTATTCCGACTTCTGAGATGGCCCGAATCAAGTACATGGTTCACTTGATCGTGCCATGTCTTCCTCGGGCGTCCCCGGCTTCTTCTTCCATTCACCTTCGTGTCATATATTCTCCTTACACTCCTCTCTTCGTTCATTCGATCTATATGCCGAAACCACACAAGCGTCCTTTTCTTAATCTTACTCATTAGGCTAAGCGTAAGCATCAGCCTTGCATTCTTTACGAATTTCAACATTTTTCACACAATTATTTATTTATTTATTTACGAACCAATGTCCAATTACACAAAATACATAGCACGAAATGAAATGAACAAGAGCTACAGAAAAGGAACAGCAAATACATAACACAAAAATGAAGCAATGACAAAAATATACAGTTGAGAGAACATTCAAGTCAAAGCCTGAACATGATTATAGTAGAGTCCATGATTTTAGACATTCTAAATGATTATCTTAGAATTATTTTTATAAACAATAATTATTAGTCTGAAACACTCATCCAAATTGAAAAAACCTTCCGAGGAAAGATACATTTCGCCGGCAGGACTCGAACCCACACCCTTCTAATATCCGGTCAGATGCTCTACCGTTGAGCTACGTCGGCTTATCGCAAACCCGCCAAGTTAATCGATATATACTAGTGTTTCATTCAATAATTACTATTTTTTTTAATATTATATTTCACCTGTAAACAACCAACTTTATTGTTATGAGGAAGGCTTGTAACTGCTAAATCCCTCAATAGGTGGTGTCGAGACAAATTATGTCTACATTTATTGGTGAAAAATGTTTTTGACTTGTCAAATATTTATTAATTGATAAACTAAAGTTTTTAAGACAAGGTTTTGGTGCATAGCGCATTCAGACTAATAATTATTGTTTATAAAAATAATTGTTACTCTGCGCTATGCACAAAAATCTTGTCTTAAAAACTTTAGTTTATCAATTAATGATTATCTTAGAGTTCTAATCTCGTAAAGCCCTACAAAAGTCATTAAAACTGGTACCAAAAATTCCAAGGCCCTGGCTTGAGTTAACAAATCTCGACATTCTGGACAGTGGAGAATGGTACCCATAATTAGGAGGTTTGTTGAGGAAAAGCAATTCATTGTTTCTGAGTCTACGGCAGGGAATGTTGAACTTAACGAGTTGCAATAAAGAAGGTGAGTCAATAATACAATTAATTATTTTTAAAATGCTAATAAGATCAAAGTCTTACCTACACTTTTCTAATGTAGATACATGGTTTTAACCTTGTTTTAACACACAATCGCCTCTGATATTATTTCTACAGCATTCACTCTACTCCCAGCACACTTAATAAATAGATTAATTTCAGGAAATAAAAGTATCTTAAAAGGGTACACCTTTTTTTCAAAATGTTTATTCTCTTATCATCAATATTTTATGGAAAGACTGAATTTATCTGTAAATTACCAGAATTTACATACAAGATAGAACACAGACAAATAAAAATAATGAATCATTATAAACAAACAGCAGAAATTATTGAAAAAATATTTATCATAAGATGATCGTAGGTATTAGTTAATCGCACACAAAAAAATTTAGACCCACCGTAAATAGTCAATACCCGCATTGAAAATAAAAGTAAAACATAAAATATTGTTTCAAGTTTTGTACGCAAGAGGTCGTCACCTTTATTTATTAATTGAACACTTGTTGTGTCGGACGTGTTCGCCCTCTCCCACAATGTTTTGATGCGGCCATTTTCGTCTTCACTTTTGTTATATTCCACTTGTAATAGATTGTTGTTATTGTTCTAATTTGTAAAGGAGTCGGATCGTATAATAAATATTGTTTTGCTGTTCGCAAACGATCCTGATCCCTTGGTAAATGTATTGTGCGGGTGACGGAGAGTGGCCCGCCAATGCTAGAATAACTTGAATAAAACGTCAGAGCGAGAGCGGTGCGAGAGAGAGGTGCTTGTCGGCCACGCGAAGAACGTGGTAGCTCTGCGAGTCTTGGAAAACCAGGTCTTGTAAGTTAGCCTGCAACAGCATCGTCGCACGGACACGGCCCCGCGCTCTACTAATAATTCTGCATGAATTGGGTTTTTGTGCAGAATTACATTTGCAAATTACAAAAGTCCTAATTGAGGTCTTGTCGTCAGTATCGTTCCTCCTTCCAGGGGGGACGATAGGTTGAGCTTTCTCTCCTCACAGCCCTCTCCGCAGATCGGGATCAGCTGCCCCCTACAGTTCGCTTATATGCCATTACGTCTGGTGTACTTGTTATTAACAATAAATCACAGGTCGTTTAGTAATAAGCAGGCCCAAACTTAGAGATTGAGGCCCCCTAAGCACTCATGGAGTCGGGGGCTCCTTTTTGATAATTTCCCAAAAAACATACCTAATCCATTTTTAAACATTGACCAATGGTTTACTCCAGCGAGAATTTGAACACACTTTTTCGCATTCGTCCCTCGATAAATGATAAATAAAGACAATCCAGTTGTTATAATAATAATTAAGGAATACCACACATGAGTGCCAATTTCCCCGGGCCTGTCGAATTATGGCATCCCCAATTGGGGTATGTGGCGAAGGTGAAGGGAGTGGAAAATTTATTATAGCTTGAACAGCGCACTTGAAGTGAAATAACACAAAATTGCGCTATATAAATGGTATTTTATTGTTATTAACTTTCACAAAAACACAGAAAAGCGTGAAAGTTCAATAGCATCTTAAAATTATTGAGACACGAGGTGAGGGTGAGGGTGAAGGGAGTGAAAGGTTAACTTTTTTTTTTAGTCCAACTGCTCCCAACCGTCTGGAGCCAGTGAGACTATGGCATTCCCAATTGAAGAATGTTGTGAGGCTGGAGGTATTGGGGAGGGGAAGGAGAAGGGAAAGAGGGAGGTGGGGAAATGGGGGAATACCTGGCTATTCAGATCTGGTCACCAAACACGGCTAAAAGCCATTTCAAGCAACGTTTCAATTTTGATTGGTGGTATTTCACCAGGGTGATACTGAGAGCATCTTACAAAATTTTCTACGTCAGAGGGCAAAACAGAGAATGGAAATCTTTCAGATTTGTTTAAAATGGAAACCTTTAACATATATTAAACGCAGACCCTAAGAAAATGCGCCGCATGTGAAAAAATGTTGGCATTTAAGGTGAAACAATAAAATACTGAAGTTTTTAACAACTAAAAAGCTGATATCACAGCCAATATACAAAAAATTAAGATAGACTAAAGTATGCAGCGAAAGCCTATTGTATTTAGAAAAACAGATTGGAAGTAGTTGAAAATGTTGATCATAGTAACTAGAAATTCGATCGATAGCAATCAAATTATAACTAAATTATTATTTTCCTATGTCCTCAATGTTTACCTCCGAAGTGGAAGGCCTTGGAAATATGTATATCGAAATATTTCTTCCCGAGTTCTGTGTCCTCAATGTCTACCATTTTTGTAACTAGCCGAGGCCCCTCCAAAGTGGAGGGTTTGGAAATATATTGAAATATTTCTTCCTGGGTTCTGTGTCCTCAATGTGCACCATTTTGGTACCTAGCTGGGTCGCGTATTTCCGTTTTTGTGTTCAGTAAACGCATTTGCCGACTCGAAATCAACACGGGTTTGTTGTTCGATATTTATCTACAAAACCGTGTCCAGTTGAACGCAAAATCAACACGGGTTTGATGTACGATATCTGCTTACAAAACCGTGTTCAGTTGAGCGCACGGGTTTCCATATGCGTGCTCAGTAGGCAAAAGTAAATCAATTCAAAGCGATAAAAAGAAATAATTAATGCATTATATTAAATATATAATAGATTCTAAAACTGGATTTATTTTTTTTTAAACTAGCCTAACAAGCCGTTTCGCATTATATATAAATATATGTATTTTTGTAATGAACCCAATTTAAGAAGCTATTTTAATACAACCTATTTTAATTTAATGGTGTGTCCATATAGCAGGAATGTACCCAATGTGCACCATTTTGGTACCTAGCCGGGTACCAAAATGGTGCACATTGAAATATTTATTTCCGAATCCTGTGCACCATTTTCAGGGCAACCCCGAATATGACATATGCCCTAGGAAATTTATTTCCATCGAGGCCTCCTGTGCGGAGTTAGGTTTTTATTTTTTAATTAATTAATTAAACCGACTCTTGTCCTGGACATCTCAGGCCTATAGCGGAAGTCCACCACTGGTAATAATTTGAAATTACGAGTATAAACGCAACTCCGATGTTTTCCATAACGTGTTTCTTGTAACCTCCAATGCCCTTTCCTCAATCTATGACCCTGGCAGGCGCCTGCCCCGTGTACGTGTATTCCAATTCATAACAATTATAATTAATAATAAAGCGGATTCAAGTACCTCAGTAACTGCCTACCAAGCTGACACAATTATTTATAATATAAACAATAATCTGCGGTGTTTTGGAAAAGCGAGATGAATCAGTAAAAAAATGGGTATGGCGTTAAGTATGCCAAACGAAACCTAATTCTTTTTTCTACACGGAAAAGAGAGGAGGGTCCGCTAGAAAAATGATGTTCCGAAATATTAGCTGTTGACCAGTGTTGTGCAGTCTATAAAGGCTTAAAAGCTGTGCCTACCCCAAGAAAGACGAACCATAAAAATAAATTAAAAGACAGTGAAAATATACGACAAAATTAAAAAGAAAAAACAAACACTGATTAATATTTTGTGGGATTACTTAATATTAATGTATCTATATTATTGTTTAAACTCATTTCTATTATTGGTCCTTTTGTACTCACATTTTGATTTTATTTTAATTTAGTTTTCCCTTTTTACGCTGAAATTCCATTATGGGTTTTATTAAATCAATGAAACCCATATTGGCTTCTGTACTGGACAGATGTGGTTCTGGACACCTGTCTGCACAAAACTGTAAATGTAGGGTGCTGGTTCCAAATACGTTCAATCTCTTCCGGGGATGCCTTACAGGAGTGCCATTCTTCTGGTCTCTCGTACCCAGTGCTAAAGTGAGAGCACTGTATGAGGTTCTCTGCCTGATCCTGGTCCTGGCGAGCCCGAGCAGGGCCGGCTACTCCTGACTAGGTAGGTCCCAGGATCCCTCAGGCAGAGTCCAGAGGCTTGGCGAGGCAGCAGATGTGGAAGGTTTCAGGGAAGGCGAAGGCAAGATAAGTAAAATACTTGTTCGGTTCTTGAATGACAACCCTCCGTACTAGTTATTTCTGTATTTATTTTTAAAAAATATTCAACATCTGTTCCACGTTTAAGTGTAATTATTATTAATGGGGGCAATCATTTTCAGGAAAGAAAGGCCCGCAAAGATGATCAACAAAACTGTAACACAGATCCATTAAAACAAATTGTAAATCTCGCATTTGTACAGTAATAAAATCCTTTATCAAGGATATATCATATTACGAATATTTAGAAACCCATAAAAAATGGAAAATGAATGAGTCGATTAAACGAATGCGAAATTCGCATGTGAACAGTGATAACACTACTGATCAAGGCTGGGTAATCGTTTCATCTCAGTGGTATTAACATCTTAAAATTTGGAATGAATATGCGTCTGTTACAGCATCTATTTTATTCTGTAGATATAAGTTTGACTGTACTAAAACGGGAAGTCGTCCTAGTTGGGCAGTCAAAGCATTCTTTAAAATATTACATATTTATATATATGGTATACTCGTATATATATTGTACTAAATAAATAAATTTCTGATAAAAATGTATTTTTCCACGAATTTGGTAAGGAGCTTGTAAGCACATTTATTCAGTTGGCCACAAAAATCAATGGAGGATGATAGTGAAATGACTATTTAAAAATATTTAATACACAATTCATACCCGAACTTGAAAAAGTACGCACAGCCTACTATTGATCATATAGCAATGCACGCCACTGGAGATGAGTTACATTAACACGCACTTAAAGCTTGTTACACACAGTTCATATAATATCATAATACATTGGGGGGGGGGGGGGTACGCTCGCTGTGTCGGACGTGTTCGCCTCTCCTGCAATGTTTTAACGCGGCCATTTGATTGACACATTTGTTATATTCCACTTCTTATATAATAATAATGTTTTATTTCAGCAGAACAAAGCGGTGAGTGCAATACTCTGTCTGCCATATATATTGTGTCTAATTTGTAAGAATTGATAACTAACTAACTAACCATCACGCCGTTTCCCCGCAGGGGTAGGCAGAGAGGACGGACCGTTGAATTGATTAATTGTAAAGTAATTCGTTATAGAGTATGTCGGATTTTTAAGGGAGTCGGATCGTATAATTCTTTCCTTCTGACCATCGCTTACTCTGGACCCCCATCGGACTACTGCCTCTCATTGGACCCAGAACAAGCATCGTCACACGGACACGGCCCCGAGCTCTACTGATAATTTTGCATGAATTGGGTTTTTCTGCATAATTACATTTGCAAATAACAAAAGTCGTAAGTGAGGTCTTGTCGTTAGTATCGTTCCTCGGTTGTACTTTCTCCCCTCCCAGCCCTCTCCGCAGATCGAGATCAGCTGCCCCCTACAGTTCGCTTGTGTGCCATTACTCAGCATACAATTGTCACAGATATATTATAGTAGCCGTATGTGGCGATGGGTTTATTTACTCGACTGAGTTTATTATACAGTTTGTGAATTTTAGGGAAAATATCTTAACCGGATAAAAAACCCTAAACAAAGATAAAAACAAACATTTAGTTCTGAACTATTTACTATTTGCTCCCTTTTCCAAAACACCACAGACATTATTATCTATGGAAGTACCTAACTAGTAAATTGTATAGCAATGAGGATTTAATAACTTACACTTTACCTGGTTTTAAACCCACGACCTCTGCACACAGAGCCAAGGATCTTAACGCTGTTGTGATGAGAATTTTGCAAAAATAAATTACCTGCTATTTTTACCCCATTTCCTATTTAGCAGCGATAACATAACCTTTATAAAATGCATTTTATCATTGTAATATCCCCATCGCATCTATTATTAAAAATTCTAACTTAGGGCCAGTTTCATAAACGAATTATCAAATTTCTGTTACGTAACGACCGTTTGGTTAACGGACCGTTATCCGTCAGTCTTTTTAATCTTGAATAATTGCCATTCGCTTGTCATCACTGGTCGATAAGGAATCCATTTCACAAATGCAAATTATATATTGCCTTTTTAATTAAAATAGTGCACGGTTTCTAATAAGGGATCGTCGGGCAACAACTGGCAGCTGTCAAACGACCGGTAATCTGGGGAACGTTTATAATGCGGCGAAATCGGTCGGTAGACCAAATATTAGTTAAAAATGGTATCAAGCGTAACGAACGGATGGTTATAAAACCGGCCCTTAAAGGCAAGAAAAAAATATGAAAAGCCATTGAGGTATACAAATGGAGTCTACGTTTCTTGAAAAATCAGTGTAAAATGTTGTTGCTGCGCGTGAAGCACGAAGGGGGTGAAGCGGCTGTCGATGTCGCCCGAATCCGTCCGACCGCGAACAAACTCAGCGAACGCAGTCGCCGCGCTGGGGCCGGGAGCATTTGAGTTACCGGCGTGCCAACTTCAAGTGCTCCTTGAGTTTTTTTAAATTTTTTATTATACAAAGCCAATTTATACGAATATCGATTATGGCTAAACCGATAAAAGGTCAGACCATTGCTTTTATATTTTTTCCATAACGATTTTTGCAGTTATGTAGACATTTTGGAGTTATCGTTGCGAGATCCGTACCCGGCGAGCGCTTGTAATCGTATGAAGCCCGTGTTATCTCAATGATGCCAATTGGCATTTTGCCCATATTTCGTTCACTCCATTTATATACCTCAATGTGAAAAGCAAATTGTGTCCACCTTGAGATTGTGCTTCAGAGGTAAGTACCGATATACCTTTTTCGGGGTTAACACGGCGCTAGAGTCCCAACCGTCCGGAGACAGTGGGACTGTGGTATGTTGTGAGGCTGGAGGGAGTGGATTCGAATCCCAGCGTGCGAAAGCAGATTTTATTTAATTAAATTGTGTTATTTCACAATTAAATCACATAAAATAATATACAGTATTCTTGTCGAACGTTCCAGGACGGTACATACTCTCAGTATCGCCCTGATCAAAGACCATCATTCAGAATTATTGAAACGATTCTTGAAATAGCTTTAGCCGTATTTCGTGACTAGAACTGAATAGCCGTACTTCACCATCTTCCACTTCCCATCTCCTTTCGCTCCTCATACCCTTCGACCCTACAGCATATCCCAATCGGGGATGACATAGTCTCACTGTCTCCGGTTAGCAGGGAGCAGGTGGGACTCTTGTGAGGTATTCACTTTGTTTTTTTAAGGTTGAAAGATACATGACTATTCAGATCAGGTCACCAAACATGACTAAAGCCATTTCAAGCGACGTTTAGATTCGAAATGTTAGTCTTTCACCAGGGCAATACTGAGAGTATCCACCATTCTGGTAGTCATGTTCCCACATACATACATAGCTTGACATGCTTATCTCTACAGGCAGCCAAAAGAGGAACTAACGAACAATCACCATTTTAAACCAACAAGATTTTTTTGTATGCACAAATACTAGTCTAGCGGGGCCCCCCAACTGCATAGTTACGTATTTCGATCTGTAAAAGAATGCCCCGTCTGTTGGGACATCATTGCCTGAGGCAAAAAATATTTATTTGGACAATATCCTTGATCCATTTATTTATCGTAATAAAGCAGTATTTTTATACTGCTTTATTACTTTGAAAATGATCAGTTTTTTCTTATGGTAATATCAAATAAGTTAAAAATATATAAAACGCCCAGCTTCGGACATTTTCCATACATTCAGGTGCGACATACTACGCTAGCGCCCTTTAGCGGCCCGAGTTGTTAATAAAAAAATAATAATAAGAATTGCGATGTATTAAGCCAAAGGGAGTCTAAAAATAAAATAAAAAAATAAAAAAAATTCTCACAAATTATTAAATAAGTATTTTATTCCCTTTCTAAACCACTAGACCGATCGCGAGCGGCGAGGCTTATAACTGTTAGCACAGACCTCTTTATGATTTTGTTTCATTTAGGAACTTTTTCAGGAGGACTGAACGCGGTTGGCGCAAACAAAAAGTTGTCTAAAGAAGCGAAGCTAGCAGTCCACAATGGATTGCTGATACCAACTCTGATGTATGGCAGTGAGGTATGGAACTGTCAGAGGAACGATGAAAGTAGACTGAATGCTGTAGAAATGAGATCTCTGAGACGAATGTGTGGTAAAACCATGTATGATCATGTGAAAAATGTTGAGATTCGTAAAGAATGCAAGGCTGATGTAAGCGTAGTGAGCAAGATTAAGAAAGGGACGCTTAGATGGTTTGGGCATGTAGAGCGAATGAATGAAGAAAGGAGTGTGAGGAGAATATATGACGCGAATGTGAATGGAAGAAGAAGCCGGGGACGTCCAAGGAAGACGTGGGACAATCAAGTGAATCAAATACTTGAGTCGGGCCATGTCAGAAGAGAATGTATGAGATGTTGTATGAGAGTGAATGAAGAAAGAAGTGTATGCCAAGATCGAGTTGTTTGGCGGTCCGTCCTCTCTGCCTACCCCTGCGGTGAAACGGAGTGATGGTTAGTTAGTTACTTTATTTAAGAACAAAAAATCTAAATATTTATTTTATGAATTTTTGATTTCTATAATTTGTTAAGAATATATTTCACAGAAGATCCATTAAAATGTATTAAAAAAAAACATTTTGTTCATCCTGGGTCGCTAGAGGCGCTAGTGTTGCATGTTGCCATCAAATGTCAGAAGCTGATTGTATTGTCAATCTAGGGTATTTGGTAATATTGTTGTTATGCAATTCTGTAACTGGTCGAACGGAAAGAAAAAAATGCAACAAGTTTTAATGGACAGCTTTCTGATTCTGACACTAATTAATTAATACTTATTACAATAATGTTACCTTTGAACCATTTCACACAAATAGATATTATTATTTATTATTAATCACTGATGTAAAATAATAAATCAAAAGTAAACAAGACTTTAAAAAACCATTGAAAACGAAAATTTGATAAATAGGTCACCAAACTACTTTATTTAAATTATGTGACTGCCGCTGTATTCGACGATTCGCTAAAGGACAACAACAGTAAGTCCATTTTGATGAAATATAATATCTTCTGTTCCCTCCGTTTAAAAAGACCATGAACCGCCACTGATTTCACCAGAAGTAAGGGAAATTGTTGCTTAATTCAGGCACGTGGACACGTCCACACCGCACCTCTATCGGTTTATCTTTTCAGTGATATTGGCTACACGAAACCAAAATAAAAATTACTTTTCATAAATAATGTAAAAGCGAATACAGCTCTATTTTTGCATCTCATAAATAAACATCAACACCACACACACTAAATAGAAAATGGCCAACAACATACTATAATTTAAATTTCAAATTAACTGACGGCACAACGGATATAACAAATACGACACACAAGAATAACAATATTCTTATTTGGTTTTGGAGAATAAAAAAGACACAATAAAAGTGAATTCCAAGTAGATTTAAATGGAAGCCGGTGTGCCTTTGACTTAGTGCCTTTTGGTTCTAGCCCCGAGAGAGCCAATGAAAATACAGAGCTGTCTCTATTACACTGCCTGCATTGTATATTGCCATTCCATTTGATCGAAATGAAACGATAGCTAAATAATTACGGCATTAGAAGCAAGTTTTGTGATACGTAATTTCATTATGTTTTATGTCTTCTTTCATTTGAAATATATACTATTTTATAGACAAATGGTCCACCAAAGCAAACAAACCAATCAATCATATTCAGATTCTATTTACAGGTAAAATTTTAAATGTCAAAGTGGTCTCCTGATAAATCTCATGTTTGCATTTATCACATTTTAACTTACAATCACAAAAATTTAAGGCCCGAATGGCCAGACTTTTGGATCACAAAACACGCCCACACCGCACATCTTGGGTTGATCATTATTCTATAGATTTGAAGCATATTTTAAGCGACCCAAAGTATTGTGGTGTATATATTTTGAATAATTACAAGGATAAGGTTGCCTCTGTGAACTTAGGATATTTTCAGAAAGTTTTCGGTGTGAAAAGATGCTTCATAATTGTTTTTAAACCTAATAATAATAAATGGTCAACTTCCATAGTGCCATTTATTGATTAAAACCACCTCAAGGGCGCTTTACATTTTGTTAGAGATTGCAGCCCATTTTAAAAAAATGTTTTTAGAATTTAAAGATTTAAAAATTGCTTTCGGGCCTCAGACCAAATGGAAAGTCGTTTCAAGAATGTGGACCCAGGATGTTAAAAGCTCTGTCCCCATATTTCGAGCATTCGTATGGGAGGGTTTAGCCAGTCTGTTCGACTCATCAGACTTCGACAACCTGAGTGTGAAATTTCCATCACAGAGATCAGTCAAGTATGATGGTGCCAGCCCGTTCAGTGCCTTATGCACCCATAAGACAGATTTTAAACTGAACTCTTTTTGTGACTTTTGTGACTCGAAATCAGTGTAGGCAGTCATGTAGAAAAGGAGTGATGTGACAGTATTCGGTGGCACCACATACGAGACGAGCGGCTGTGTTGAACACCCCTTGCAGTCTGTTCAAGTGCACATTAGGCAGACCAGCAAACTATTACAGTAGTCCAATCTGGAGAATACAAGAGCATTTACCAGAGTCGTAGCAGAATCTATTGGGAGCCACCTTCTTATGGATTTTAATGTAAATAAAAGCATTGTGACCAACACTTCGTTTGTAAAGGAACTTCAAGAATGCTTGGAATAAACTATCACATTAAGTGGTTCAGGCTGGCAATGAGATTTTTGAGAGTGGCAGGATTATTACAAAATGGGATCAAATAAGAAGGTCAATGATCGTAGATGAGCTTAAGGGTAACCACTCAAAAATACAGACTTTGCATACTTAGAACCATTTTTGAGTGCTGGCCCTTAACATCCAACTCCTGGAATGCAAGAAGACCGACGTTCACAGATAAAAGACTGAGTGCAATGCCAGAGGGAAGACATCCAGGCCTACCTTTGCTCCAGAGGGAAGACATCCAGGTAACCTTTGTACCAGGCAAAGTTGGGAGTAGTAACTCCAGAGCCTGTTTTTTTTGTTTTATTTTTTTTATTTTAGTTATTTGTACATTTAAGTTTACAAAATAACTAATTATAACTCTTATAATATTACATATAGATAATGATAATTTAAAAACTAATGATTTTTTTCTTGTTTAACTTAACGTGTTTTTTACAATCTATTTTAAATTTATTAATTGTTTCACTTTTGATTGGGTCCGGCAGAGCATTATAGCATTTCATCCCTTTATAAAATATATTATTTTGCGTATTGGCTTTGTTCTTTTTCGGTAGCCTAATTTCCTTACACGTTCTTGTATTATGTCTGTGAATATCCATGTTGTAAATAATTTTTTTGGAGAAATATATTGGTAACAAGTTGTTCCTGATTTTATGTATAAAAGTCAATACGTTCAATGTCAGCATTTGTTTTACTGTTAGCCAATTTAATTCCTTTAACATTTTAGATACTTTTGAATATCTAATTTAATATTATTCTCATTGCTCTATTTTGGAGAATTTGTAATTGGTTTAGTTCTGTCGTTACACAAGTAAAGTATCGTTGAGAAGAAGCTTGGACAGAGGCCGTCGGAGTACCGCATGACAGGGAAGCTCGGGGCGCCTCATTAGGCGATGTCCCCAACCCAAATAGGACAATGGGAAGACGATGAGAAGAGATTTGAAAGCGGGTTATGCAATATTAAAATATTAATTACCCACCGAATTGGAGACAATTATTAAAGAAGACAAACAATCAATTTATCAATAAAAATTCACTAATAAAACTACATATATGAGTGTGAGTGATCGACTACTACTCCAGAGTGGTAAATACTCTCAGTATCGCCCTGGTGAAAGACCATTATTCGGAACTGAAACATTCTTTGAAATGGCTTTAGCCATGTTTAATGACTAGATCTGAATATCCAGGTACTTTCCAGCCTTCCTCTCCCCCATATTATTCCCCTCCCCACTCCTTTCAACCTCACAAGATACCCCAATTGGGAATGCCATGGTCCCACTGCTTCCGGACAGTGCGGTATTCACATTTTTTTAAAAGTATTAATACTTTCATCACCAGATTTTGAAGCAAGTTATAAGAGACAGAAAAAATTAAGGAGTAAGTAGTAAAATCATGCCAAGAAAAAAAATATATTGCATCACCATTGCTGTAGAATTTTCTTACGGCACATTATAACATAAAACGAAAAATACATGATTAAGAGATAATTCCTAAAGGATGTATAATAAATAATATAATTATAAGTGACTTGGCCATGGGAAAAATGAGGTCACATAAAAAATAAAGGGGTTTTGATTAGAATCAGATTTGCATTGATATTCTAACATAAAACAAATATCCTGCGTGTTAGTTAGATATACAGCAATAATATCATAAAGAGTAAATGATACAAAATAATAATTTGGAATACTACTCACAGTATATCCTTCAACCGAAACTTTCTAAAACACAACACACACTATTTTGTAATTGTTAATAAAAACAGTATCGTCAATAAACAATTAGAGATGTTATTTATTGAACCCTCACTTTTATTGCTATTTTAAGTGATAACTAGTTATTAATTAGGATATTAATTATGTAAGTTTACTATTTTCAACCACCTGTCAGATATCGCGTAAAGTGCATTCATGCACATTCAGGGTCAAATGTATGAAGTGTTACCATATTTCAAAAAATTTAGGTTCCCTAAAATTTAAGGAAATTTTGAGAACAAAAACAAGAACTAATATTTGGGAACAATAATTTATATAAAAATAATAATAATTGTAACCCCGAGTCGTCGTAAACTCGGGACCGACCTATTAAGTTAAATATATATATATCATAAAATATACGTGTAAAACAATTATTTTACATTATTTCAGCGGTAATCCTGGCGTTTATTGGCACATAAGTTCATATAGATACCACATGTACTTTACTCGTTTTACTAGATGACGTATGTTCTGAGACAAATATTCATAATTATTATTGACTTACTTCCACAGGGCCGCTGTCGTAGAAAAATCATCTCAAGGGCGCTTTACAACTAATTTTTGAAGATAATATAAACAACTCTCAAAATAAAACATGAAACCGAAAAGATATAGAAAAGAAAAAGATAACGGTAGCAGCTTGGACTCAAACCCGCCACCTCATAGTCTATTCAGGAGACTAAGAGGTCCTCAGTTCGCGTCCCAGCTGCTACCGTTGTATTTTTCTTTTCTGTGTCTTTTCGGTTTCATGTTTCATTTTGAGAGTTGTTAATATTATCTTCAATGATAAAAAATTCTACGATGAGGTTTATGAGTTCCAGTAAGTTATTTACAAAAAGATTTTTTTTATTTATGACTTTACTAACTAGTTACCAATATATTGACACATTCGTATGTGCAATTCTCTTATCTTAAATTATTTTAGTTAAAAGGTCTAATCCCATAAATATTTGGGCTTATAACGACTTTCTAAGTTACGAACACCTTTAAGATATTTTGTCTTTCTCAATCACCATTTCATTTTTTTAAGTTAAAATAATATTATTTTAATAATTTCTTGATTTGGACTTTGCGATCTTCCGTCTGGATCCAAATAGTATTGATTATCACCAATCAATAATGGGTACATTGCGCAGCTCAATGTTGCAAACAAAAAATTGGGAATCTCGATAGAAATTTGGGTCAACACTGAATACAGTACTTACTTTCGTACATGTTCGTAATGGCAACACTCTTGTCAATCACAGAGAAAGAAAATCATGGAAAAGTCAATATTGTTTGTCTCTGACTACTCCCGTTGCGCTACTACCTACTACTAGAGTTGTATATCTATGCTACTACTATTCTTGACTCTTGTCAAATCCTTCTCAATGGGCTTCCTCGTATTCGCTATAAACGCGAAGTAAATAATTTATCTAACATGGAGGTGTTCCGGTCGGAGGAGTTTTATATTTTCGTTCAGGACGACGTCAGCCTGTGGTGGAGCCGTGTAAATGGCGACTTCCTTTCAAAATCCGGTGAGTTTTTTATTAAGAATTTCCGATTTCACGCAAGTGTCAGTTGTGCTTTTCAACAACAATATATTTTTTGCACAAATTTGCGTAGAAAATATCATATGTTTTTCATCTCAATTCTTCTCATTACTAGTATTGTTGGGTTCAAACGTAAATCGGTGATTATTTATTTGACATAAATATGATTGCGTACGAAAATTTGTATTGTGATATGGTGAAAGTGTAACGAAATGATTTGCCAAAAACTTATCCAATTAGAGTTAATGTTTAAACATTGCGCAAAAGTGAAAGTTTTGCAGTCAAATTAATTATGTATAAGCACGGTTAATGTGTTCATGGGTAATGATGTTTAATTTTCGTTGGAGGGAAAAAAATTGCTATCATTTATTTATACTGGGTTTTTACAGATGTTTACACTTACGTGAGAACAATCCAGAGTAAAATTTACCCCATCCAGTTATAAAAACTCAGTTAATATACACATTATAAATAATCAGACAAAGGATACATATAATTACAAAAACTCACTCAATGATACATAATACAATAGAAACAAGAGACACAAAGAGACGCATAATATAATTAGTCCAATCATTGTTACATATATATAAGTAAAGCAGGACATTTTTTTTTAAACTACAGATTATCGACAAAAATGTCTACATTAGCACACTATCTTATTCTATAGTCGACACATTTGAGGCAGAGGACTAAAGTAGGCAATATTATTTCTGAAAGTATTCAGGTGGAATGTGCAATGGCGTCTTAAACAATAGGAATTGGGTACATTTATTTCAATACTTCTAAGACATAATCTAACGTAGAGATGATCGCAAATTATTTTGTATAAGCATATTGAATCAATCATTTGCTTTCTAATTTCAAGTGAATTACTGTTGAAGTATTCAAGACGTATGTCGTATGATCTAAGATGGTCATGTAAACCACTTTTAAAAGATAACATTCTTAGCATTTTTATTTAATGTATTCAACAATGTTCTCATATTTGTAGTAATGAGTCTTCCAAATAGAACTTTCATATTCTAATTAAGGTGCTGCATCATTTTGAATGATTTGCACTTAATGTCGTTAACGTGTATGTTGAATATGAATTTAGAATCGAGAGAGTTTCCTAGATCTCTTGTGGAAGATGCTTTTTTAAGAATAGTATTATTAATAAGGAAAAGTTCTTTAAATTCTATTTCGAATAAAGTGTAAC
>JAHDVE020007250.1:0-36176 GCA_022606495.2 Halesus radiatus | reverse complement strand
TATTTTGCACTGTTGAAACAAGAAAAAAAACTGGAAAAGAGTTCCTCCTACCCAGTAACAAAAGCCACCCTTTATTGTAGAGCTGTAGTGTGATTTTGCTTCTAAATTTTTCAAACAGTTTCTTTCTCTTTTTTTTTTTAAATTTACACTACAAACAATAATACACTTCATGACAAAAATTAAGATTAAAAATTAATTAATATGTATCTTGACACCTTCAAGGTTTATGTTAAAGATATCAAGAGAGATGTTATTTATCAGCACCAAACCCCTTGTCATGGTGTGCTGAGCCAACACGTCTGTTCTGCCATGCGGTATGCATATCAGATCGTGGTGCCGCCCCTGGCGGTAGTTGTTTGGTACAAAGAACTTGCAGCATTCCGGGAGGTACATACTTTCTATCAAATTGCGTATGATTTTGTACGCTGTTACTGCGAGGGCCCCACTCCTTCTAGACTGGTGACCTTGGTAGCGCGTCTCAGGGAGCATATCTTCACAGTGTATAAACTGTGGGTACTCGCCGTCCATTCTCATATATAGAGATAGATATCTGTGAAGTTTTTCTTGGATTTGAGAAATTGCGAATTTTCATCAGTGTTTCTTTTCTGAGTTTTTATTAAAATTTTTCCTGTTTCCAATAGGGGTGATCCTTTTCTTTTGTATTCTTACAAAATCTATAAACGTAGCCTTATAATGCAAGGGCGAAATTTGGTCGATTCCAATAACTAAGATTGTGATGTTTGAAAATATTAATTTTCCACGTTTAAATTTACAATCATCGATTAAAAACTTAATATCCCGGTCAGGACAAATTGGTTTTTCTAGATTCGTGCTTACCTGTAAATGAAGCGGTTTAATGGTCAAAGATTTGAAGAACAAAAAAAGTAACAGTTAAAATTATTTTAAGATTCTTCTTAGAAGTCTAGGTAGCTCTTAATCTCAAAACATTTGCGAACACTACATTTAGGTATTTGTTGATTGTTTTTTGAGCAACGGTCGTTAACCATTATCCGTGACATCATTAATATATGTCGAAACTCTCTTTCTCCAAGTTAATATCTGTCAGCGTTGAGCTAAAAGTAGCCTGCGCCAGTTGATGTTTTTTTGACACGTAGACGAGCTTATTTAGGTAGCGAATGGGCTTGGAATGCGGACTAATCATCAATATTCTCGATTAGAGGGTTTCATTGCGTCGATGTTGTCTTCTACGCCCGTGCCCCTGTTGGAATGAAAACTTAAATACACGATGTGATGTTTCAGAGCACTCCAAGGAGGCGCTGGAGCTCAGCAAGCTGCAGGAGGTGACCCGGCAGCACGAGCAGATGTCCAAGGTGCGGGAGTACGAGGCGCACATCGAGCAGGCCAAGGTGGAGCAGAAGCGGATAGACCACGAGGAGAAGAGGAAGACCCTGCAGGTGAGATCTGTTCCAGGATGGAACCAAACACGTATGCATCCGGCCGGAGAGTTTCTCGGCTATTGTGAATCCTCACAAGGTGGGGTACTTCTTCATGTGGTACTCATTCCATATTCTTGAGTTCGGTCCTGTAGTTTGGAGTCCAATATATGGGATTCACAAAATAAGGATTGAATCAGTTCAAAAGAGACTAACACGGTCATTATCCTATAGAACCGGATTGTCCACACTGCTTACCGACTATAAAAAACACCTAGAATATTTCAAATTAGAAGCATTAAATCAGTGGTGGCCAGCATTTTGTATACCATGCGCCATTTTTTTCAGAGACAAGGTCAGATGCGCCATACAACTCAAACTTTTTTTTACCTTTTTACGTTCAGGTTTGGGGTTGTAAAATAGAGATAGGAATAGGAACTGCTTCGCTAATGGGAGGAAAATGAATACCTCAATCACGGAATTCAATTAATTAATTTACGTCATTTCAAGGATGCAATGTGCCACTTGTGATTGTTCAATGCGCCATGTTTGGCGCATGCGCCACGGTTTGGCCACCACTGCATTAAATGAACGTTGTGACAAAAATGGCAACAAAATTTCTTTTCAAAATAAGGAACTCCAGTGAAAAATATTCTGGTTTTGAAACTATATTCGTATAGATCGTAGGTTCCCACAATGTTTTCCCCGTGGACTCCTTTGCTGTTCTTTTAAATTTCCGTAGACCCCCCCAGCATGTCTGTCCAAAACTTAGGTATAATATTGAACAAGTGGTATTTATCCACTGCGCAATGCATTGCTACTGGTATGAAAATGTGTAAAAACTTGCATATAAACGTTCTTGCGTGGACGCGATTCGCTTTAAGTGCTCAGTGGGTTTGTCGAGCGAAACTTGCTATGGTGCTTTATTATGCGTACAGTCTAAATGAACTCTGAATCTCTCAATCTGTGCACTCCCTTTTATATCTCGTGGACACCCTTTTTTTTCTCTCTGCCATGGACCCCCTGCAAATCTATATGGACCCCAGGGGTTTGTGTTCTGTTTTTATAAAAATTTTTAGCAGTACATTTTTGGCGTGTATTTGTAGTATATTGACTGCAGTCGTACAACTGATTGCGGTCTTTAGAACACAGGCGTCAGGCGGGAATGCTGTCCTTGTTCTACCGTCATTGAAGATGCTCAGAGGAGCGTGCATCATTGATCTCTCATTGATCGATGCGCGGCAAGTCACACACCAAACACACGTTCAGTACTTGTACACCGGTTGGAATTTGCCACGCTGCTATAATTCGTTCTTGAGTTCAACAGACCGGCTGTGGAATGATTTGCCGACCTCTGTGTTTCCTTCATCCTACAATCCCAGGTTCGCTCCTTCCCTTCTCCGCACACACACAACATCCCCAAAGATGACATAGGTATGGCTCCTGTCTGGTGCTGTTAAAAATGTTAAAAAATTGAAATATCACCGGGTTATTCCTAAATTGGAAATGCTTGTCTTCCTCTTAAAACCAAATGAATAAACAAACATTATTTTCAATAATAAAAATACATTACTTGGACGTTTATAAGCTGCAATAAGTTATTTCAAAATTTAATATTAATCCTAGACTTGCTGAAAAAGTCTACAGATGTCCCATGCAAATAAAAATACATTACTTGGACGTTTATAAGCTGCAATAAGTTATTTCAAAATTTAATATTAACTTCTAGACTTGCTGAAAAGTCTACAGATGTCCCATGCAAATAAAAATACATTACTTGGACTTTTATAAGCTGCAATAAGTTATTTCAAAATTTAATATTAATCCTAGACTTGCTGAAAAAGTCTACAGATGTCCCATGCAAATAAAAATACATTACTTGGACGTTTATAAGCTGCAATAAGTTATTTCAAAATTTAATATTAATCCTAGACTTGCTGAAAAAGTCTAAAGATGTCCCGTGCAAATAAAAATACATTACTTGGACGTTTATAAGCTGCAATAAGTTATTTCAAAATTTAATATTAATCCTAGACTTGCTGAAAAAGTCTACAGATGTCTCATGCTAATAAAAATACATTACTTGGACGTTTATAAGCTGCAATAAGTTATTTCAAAATTTAATATTAATCTTAGACTTGCTGAAAAAGTCTACAGATGTCCCATGCAAATAAAAATACATTACTTGGACGTTTATAAGCTGCAATAAGTTATTTCAAAATTTAATATTAATCCTAGACTTGCTGAAAAAGTCTACAGATGTCTCATGCAAATAAAAAATCAGATAGGTATATCCGAGACACTATCTAAAGATTGCAAATAAATTCGGGTAGAATCTTGTAGTCATGATAAAAAGGTAGCATCCAAAAATATATGGGAATTTGATGATAACATTAACAGTTTTTAGAAATCTATGTATGATACTGATAAAAATTACGGGACAGATTGGGGTAGCTGTAGCTCAGTGATTTAAAGTGCAAGGTCCCCGATAGACCATGAGGTCCTGCTTTTGAGTTCCAGCTGCTACCGATATCTTTTCTTTTCTGTGTCGTTTCCATTTAATTTTGATAATAAAAATAACCTCATTGTGTTTGTCCATTGCAGGAGGAGACGAAGCAGCACCAGGTGCGCGCGCAATACCAGGACCAACTCTCTAAGAAGCGCTATGAGGAGCAGCTGGCTCTGCAGCAGAGGTCCCAGGAAGAGAATCTCAGGAAGTGAGCAAACTCGTCTAATATATTTATTGTATTATTTTTTTTTATTGTTCGAAAAAAAAATTGGTATGCTTTTTTATTGTGTTTTTATATTGACTATAAATTTAAGTGTCCTCTTTGGTTTTGCTGCCAAAACAATATGTTCGTGGTTATGTCGATGACGATGTCACGGCAGCCGGCGTTGGTTGGTTCCCGGTGACGACCGTCTTACCGGCCAGTAGCGTTTTTTTGCATCATAATGACTTTGTAGCCAGTTCAAACCATTTAGGAATGTGCGGTTTTAGATCAATTTTAAAATCAATAATTATGAAATTTCCCGGAGATTTGGGTACCAAAAGACATTGTAACTTTAATAGTTAATATAGTTGTACACTGCTGATGTGTACCCGGCCTTGCTTGGAATTTTTCACTTGTCATTAGGGTGCCGTAATTGATTTGACAGCAAAAGTAACTATCTCCAAATAAAGAAACATACATTTGAATATTTTATTTCATTCCAAACGTTTATTTTTTCAAAACATATCTAAATCATAAAGTTCTTAGGTAGGTACCTACTCGTGTTTTTCATTTTGAAAATATTCTACCCAAAAAAACCTTCTTCTTTTGAATATGCAATCTGTGGCTAACCAGAGTGTTATATCTATGGGCTAACCTAAATAAAACATGGCGGGTTCAATGTTTTTCATACTAATTTTAAAATGTTTTAGCAACAGTTTTACATATTGGATTTCATTCAAACTACTCTCTAAACCTTCACGTCACTAATAAAAATAAACTGTGCTATTTTCAGCGAAACCGGTAGAGTAATTTTCGAGAACATCGAGGACAAACAAATAAACTTACATTGATTTTTATATATATAGATTTTCGCATTGTTAGTGCAAATTTTGGTATTGTATTTCGCCATTTTGATGGTGCCCAATCATCAAATGCTTAAACGTTTCCAGGCAGGAAGAATCGGTGGCGAAGCAGGAGGCGCTGCGAAAGGCGACCATCGAGTACGAGATGGAGCAGCGCGAGAAGAACAAGATGAAGCTGATCGAGGCGGAGGCGCGCGCCAAGGCCAAGGCCGACCGGGACAACCGCGACCTCACACTGGAGCAGATACGCCTCAAGGCGCAGGAGAACCGCGTCACCGTCATGGAGGGGATCAAGTCAGTATTACTTATGCCAACATAAAGTGGACTTAAACCAAGTCCTTGTGGGTCCCTCTTTAACGCTTTCTGACCATGTGTTTATACACTGCAAACACTATGTATTAATCTAATACGGGTTCTGCAATATGTTTCCATGACTTATACACCCCTGTTCGTATAGGTTACGCTGCCATCTAGCGGTGGTAAACATCAGATTTTTTAATATTTCAAATAACCGGTACTTTTTGAAATTAGAACAACACGGATTGTCTCGGTTTTTCCGAGTGCAGTTACATTTTTAAAGATAAAAAATTTATTTATTGATAATTTCGTAAGTTTTTTTCTATTTTGTTATTAATTATGATCATGTTGTTAAGTAAAATGTATTTTTTTATGACATTTCCCCTTATTTGAAGTTTTATCGGTGTTTGCAAAACAACAACACTTTGTCTTGTTAAGATTAAAATGGCACGATGGGGGATAGAATTGTCGTCAATCAATTTGAATGAAAACATCGATGAACTTCCTTCTGATAAATCAGAATAATAATATGATGACAGTGATGATGTTGATGATGACGCGGAAGTAATGCAACAATTTTTAATTTTTCTCTTCTAGGACGGCAGGCAGCGTGCTGGGGTCCGGCCTCAACGCTCTGGTGTCGGACTGGGACAAGGCGCTCACGGCCGTGGGCGGCCTGTCCCTGCTGGCCCTGGGCGTCTACACGGCACGCGGGGCCACCAGCGTAACGGCGCGTTACATCGAGGCGCGCATAGGTCAGTCCTTTTTGTATTAAGGGTTCCGTTGTTGATAGCTCCAAACCGCAACTTAAACAGGCCGAGTCTGTTTCACGGGTATTTCAATGGAGCCTAGAAATTCGACGGATGCAAGCGGAACACCGGTTTACAGTTAAGAGGAACGGCTGCGCGGCCTGTTTCGTACAAAATTAATTTTGGATTTGAGACCAAAATACTCCCCTAAACCTAATGATCTTTTTTTTTATCAAAAGTATAGTAAATATCTAGTACGGATTAGAAGTAATTTATTTATTTTTGTTTTACATTATGAAATATAGGCCATTAAAGAAATTGATTTTTCGCTATTTTAGAGACACCTTTAACAATTATTTGGGGGCTAACGGTGATTTAAAAAAAAGTTTTACCCCGTCTACTTTGAAAATATATTGAAATATAAAATAAAAATTTAAAGAAATATATTGAAATAAGTATTATGGTGGACTTTAAATTAAATTAAAACTACCAATTTACGTTGGAACACAAATTTGCCATACATAATTTAAAATATGAACCCGAAAAAACGTTTTTTTTTTTTTAAAGTTTTGTTTTTATATTTTTATTTACGTTATCTCATGTTTACATTGTAAATACGATTATTTTTTTTAAAAATACAGTAAACCCACAAACATTTTTCTAAGTTGCGTCTAAAATTGTGAAAATTGATTTTTTTTCATCGCCTATGCTTCATAATTTAAAACAAAAATAAATAAAATACTTCTCATACGTACAAAATATTTACTAAACCTTTAATTAAAAAAAAATATGTCATTCAGTTTGGATGGGTATTTTGGCCTCAAATCCTAAATTAAGTTAGCATGAAACAGGCAGCGCAGCCGTTCCTCTTAATGCCGGCTTCATGAGAATAGGTTGTTTCTTTGACTGTTTTCTGTGTTTTTGTCTATCATCTTTGGAGATGCTGTCTGGAGGGTCTTTTCGAGTACAGGAAGGAGTGAATCTAGGTCTTGAAAAGACCCATGTTGCAGGAGGGAGGAAACTCAGATTAATAATTGGATGATTTGTATAGTGCAGTTTTTGTTAAAAATCACCTCAAGGGCGCTGTACAAATATTACTTTGTAGGGTTTATCTTATTATGTAGAAACAGATACAGAAACATACTTCTCTGCACCCGGCACCTGGCACCTGGCACCTGGCACCTGACAGGTCACTCCAGATTAACACTTCATATTATAAAGTTTTAACTTGAGGAGATATGATTTTGAATGCGCGGGACAATAGTAGAAACACTGCACATTGCATCATATTGCATTTATTGTTTAAATCCTATTTGTTATTATATTTATTAGAAGGTTTAAAGAAGAGTTGACATTTGTTTTTAATATTAATGATTTTTTTATTCGAATTTAGGACCAAAGAACAGATTTTAAAAAATGTGGGAAAAAATTCAACTCGGGGTTTATCTGAATTTTTCGATGATATTTATTTTTATTTACAAATACATATTTATTCTATTTACAATGCCGCGGACTGTGAAAAGTATTTTTATTTTTTATAAATACTTAAATACTTATATTTTACTAACTAGCTAGCTTCGCTTTGCATATTGGGTTTGCAACTGAACTGTTCATGGATATGACTTTCCGAAGAGATGAGTTTTAAGCTTCATTCAATTCCACAGTTGGTGAGCACAGGAATGAACCATAGAAACTATCCGTTCTCATGTTACAAATGTCAATCGTGTACAAATGTTGGGGGCCCGTTTGGTGTGTTTTCCGCTATGCACCGGTGCCGAAGGGATCAATGACGCTAGTTCCTCAGAGCATCTTTCATCAAAATACCAGTAGGAGGATATTAGCACTCCACTGTGGAAAAAAAAACTATTTCCTCAAATTAACAAGTCATCGGAATGTACTTTATTTGTTATTAATATCTGAATATTTATAAAATCGATAACTTCCAATTTCACTTTGCAGAAAAGCCGGCGCTGATCGGCGAGACATCCCCCGCTTCTTGACTATTGTTGCACCACCCCAATTTCTATTATACTGAATGGAAATTCACTTTGCAGGCAAACCCACGCTGATCGGCGAGACATCCCGCTTCTCCCTGCTTGAGACGCTGAAGCACCCGGTGCTGACAGCGCGCCGTGCGCTGGCGCATTACCGGCGGCCGCGTGACGCGCTGTCTGGCGTGGTGCTGGAGCCGCGGCTGGAGGCGCGGCTGCGCGACGTGGCGCTCGCCACCAAGAACACCAAGATGAACGGCGGCATGCACCGCAACCTGCTGATGCACGGCCCGCCCGGCACTGGCAAGACGCTGTTCGCCAAGAAGCTGGCCGCACATTCTGGTAATGAAGCATCTACCACAATGCAGTGGTAGATACTCTCAATATTGCCCTAGTGAAAGACCACCATTTCGAATCGAAACATTGCTTGAAACGGCTTAAGGCATGTTTGGTGACCAGAAATAGCTTGGTACTATCCCATCTTCCCCTTCCACATCTTCTTCACATCCCCACTACAGCTGTACAACATTCCGCATTTGGGGATGCCATAGTCCCACTGGCTCTAGACAGTTGGGACTCTTGTGTGATATTTACGTAAAAAAATAAAATTGTTACCGTTATCCGGTTTCTTCTTTTATCACCTGTCATCCAAAATAATACATTGTCCTAATTACAGTCTGTTGATTATAATTCCGCTATCCCAATGTTTAATGAATTCATATTTTCAGGCATGAACTATGCCACCAAGATCGTAAGCAAACGCACGCAGATCGCCATTGTGTTAATTGTGGACTATAATTTCACCATCCTAATATCGAATGAATTTATCTTTTTAGGCATGGACTATGCCATAATGACAGGCGGCGACGTGGCGCCCATGGGCCGCGAGGCCGTTGCCGCCATCCACAAGGTGTTTGACTGGGCGAACACGAGCCGGCGCGGTGTGCTGCTGTTCATAGACGAGGCGGACGCCTTCCTGCGCAAGCGCTCCTCTGAGAAGATCAGCGAGGACCTGAGGGCCGCACTCAACGCCTTCCTCTACCGCACCTCGGAGCAGAGCGGCACCTTCATGCTGGTGCTGGCCTCCAACACGCCGCAGCAGTTCGACTCCGCCATTAACGACAGGTACTTTTAGAGCACTTACTGCTGTTTCACTGGTGTTGAAAGTTGAATTAGGTATGCGAGATATAGCTCCAAAATCTGTTTTCTGATCTTGAGGCGCTGATTTTTAACAGTATGGAAGTTCTACAGACGCTTGTATCTTCCATGAACTAAGTATATATTCAGAATGATGTAATGACAAAGATAAGTAAGTGTAAAGTCATGGTGTTTGAAAGAGAGAGTACGAAAACAGTGTGCAATATAGTTGTGAATGATGAATACTTGGAGCAGGTCAATGAGTTTGCGTATTTGGGAAGTATGTTTACGAGAGACGGAAAGGCTGGGAGGGACATTGGAAGAAAGGTGAGTGCAGAAAAATCTTTTAACCTTTCGATAGCTGGGATTTTCGGTCAGCGTTCTCTGCGTCTGGCGCGCCGTGCTCCGCCAGCTGAGTGTAATCACCGACTTTGTACTAATGGTACCGTCTTACCGGAGAATCTGTTTATGTATTTATAAAAATTATCATAAGTAGTTTGTCCACAATAGTTTCATATATATACAGAAATTGTTTTTTTTTGTCTTGCGTTATCATGTTACAAAAAAAAAGAAATGTGAAAATATTTTTAAGTTTTACTGTAAAGTTAAATAAGTGCCCTTCGCAATAAAAATGAAATAATACGCAGTTTTCCTGTAAATAAGAACAGTAATTTGATTTTTGAAAACTAGATATATTTTTTACGGTGATAGGATTTTTTTTTTTTCAGTTGGCATGACGCGCGCGTGTGACAAAAGAGTATCGAGAATATTTTAACCTTAGTATTATTCATTTGTAAATCAAATTAAATTTATTTGAGTATTGTACAAACATATTTAAGGCTCAAAGGCCCTTGAGAACGTGACCATTCCGAATCGGCTCCATCATAAATATATCGGACGTCCAAATCATAACACGTATTTAGGAAATGGCAGAAATGCTCTTACGTAATAACATGCAATAAAGTGCGTCACCGTATCAGGGTGACGTATTTCTGCAATTCAGATGACGCATTTAATGACGTCAATGGCAGTTGTTGCCGTCACTATTTCTGGGACATACACCAGTGACGTCAACTAAATTATTAAAGACGTCATAACTGACGTGTTTCTACCAATCTCTGTGACATCGATCACTGTGAACATACGTCAATTGTTTCATTGAGAAAAATCATATAAATAGAGAAGTTATATTAATAAACGATCATTGTGTAATAGTTACTCTACTTTCATTGACCTATATTCTATACGTCTACAAAAGTCCCGCTGACAGATTAAAGTGTCGATGTGTACCGATGTTTCCCTCCGCAATACAGTATTTGTATATGTTCCCGATAGTACACGTTGGCTGATTTGCATCATGGAGCGTTGGCATTCAGGAGGTTAATGGAGGACTGAATGCTGTTGTCGCTAATAAAAAATTGTCCAAAGGAGCGAGGTGCCGCCCGCAATGGAGCGTAAAGGTGAACGTAAGAAGTTTTATTTTATTCTTCGTAGAAATGTTTCGGTCTTCTTCAATGTTCCGTTTTGTCATGGAACCATGAATTGTATTACTATTGCTACATATTTAATTAATCATGCGTCTCTTTCCCAGGCTGGACAAGATGATAGAGTTTGGCCTGCCCGGAGTGGACGAGAGAGAGAGACTGATCCGTCTCTACTTTGACAAGTTCGTGCTGCAGCCCGCAGCCGAGGGACACAAGTAAACAATATTCATTTTACTGTTTTTATTTTATTTTTCGTATTAACTGTATTGGTTTGAAATCCAGGGGGCCATATTGACAACTTCGCAGAATCGGTACCACAAACAAAGGATGTCGACATTAGTTAATCAGCGCTGCAAGCAAAGAGGGTAGACCTATCTTTTGGCGCGTGTCTTGATAACTGTATTTATTGTTTATCCTGTTAAAATAAATACACCCTAAAGTGAATCGATATTGTTAGTTCTATTGCGGATGCTCGTAATGTATCAAATGACAGCGGCACTACTGACGACGAGACCTTTGTTCCCATAAATGAAGACAGTGACGACGGAAGTGACATTATTGTACGTCGCAATAAAAGATTGCGAATAGAAAGTGAATCTTCGGATTCATTTTCAAAAACACAATTGTGAAGTGAAATAATCCTTTATTTTGTATTTTTAATATTTTTTATAGTTGTAAATGTGTAGTTTTTTTTTTAATTAGAACTATAATATAAAAAAAAATCATTAAAATTAATTGATATTTGTCGAAGTTATTGCATTTTTGTTGAATACCATACTTTTTTAAATTTAAAAACACAGTATATCTGTAGCAATTTATATACATACTTGCAAAATAAGCATAGCACTAAAACGGTTAGGTTAGGCTTTCAGGGTAGTTTTTGTTGTTGTTGTTTTTCCTACTTACTTGTATTTTTAATGACTGTCACTTGTAAAAAGTGTGCCGATTCACAGATTTGTTGAATTATCCGGTCACTGTTAGAAGTGTGCCGATTCACAGATTTGTTGAATTATCCGGTCACTGTAAAAAGTGTGCCGATTCACAGATTTGTTGAATTATCCGGTCACTTTAAAAAGTGTGCCGATTCACAGATTTGTTGAATTATCCGGTCACTGTAAAAATTTAATTAAATCATATCCATTATTTTCAAAGACATAGCTGTTTAATGTGTTTCGCAAATTGGGGCAAATATAAACTTATTGAACTATTGACCGATGAAATCACAATTTCTGCTTGCAGACGCCTGAAAGTGGCGTCCTTTGACTACGGCGAGTTGTGCAGCCGCATGGCCGCCATGACGGCCGGCATGTCGGGGCGCGCCATCAGCAAGCTGGGTGTGGCTTGGCAGGCCGCCGCCTACTCCTCACAGGACGGAGTGCTCACGGAGACGATGGTGCTCGACATCTGCGACGAAGCCATACAGGAACACCAGCTCAAGGCGAGGAATACTTGACGTTTATTATTATTATTTTTAATCGGGATGGCGGAATATTAGTCAATTTATTTTTATTAATCAAGCAAAATATTTGGTTTAAGTGAAACATACTTGAACCTGATAATGATCAATGTGACGGATCAAGGAAAAAATTGATTTAATGAGATGTAATATTTTTGGAACATCTCGTCATTCCCCTTTGCCGTTCATGTGGAATTAGTCTCTTTTTATTTATAAACTGGTTTTTGGTGAATAATTAAATTTTTTTTGCATCCATAAATTATGTCCGGTCCTTCCGGTTTATAAAAAAATGGTCCGATTTAGCAGAATGTATCCTAAAATCGCAATGGTTTTAAAAATATGTTAAAAAAAAAATTATTACAGAATTTCTTAGAATTTTGCCTGAGCCAAAAAAACAGTACCAGCTCAATATTTTCATATCACTCGATTAAACCATGGGTCATTCAATGGCGTTACATATTAAGAGCTGACTCCCAGCGTATAGGTGTAGGTACAAAAAGTCTAGATGCCAGACTGTCAAGCGCCGTTCAACATATTGTACAATGTAAATGCGGTAATTATTCTTATCTCTATATACGAATGTGTGGATCCTTGGAAACAAATGTTGTAAGATGCATCATGGTGCCAAATATTAATTGCAAGTTCCACGGTCGTGGGTATAATTTGCCCTTGCAGAAGTTAGACACGTATATGATATGATTTTATATAAACAAATTAGAACAAAGGACCTTATTTAAAGATGCATCATTGCAGAAATGCGTGAGAATACTATTGAACACCTGAGATATGTTTGTCTTTTTAGGTAAATAAACAATCCTTAAGTGGTTCCAAGGTTTATCTTCAATAGAGTCGTGGTACGGTTTACCAGGAGTCGTACGCTCACGGCTCATCAAAATGAACCGGCACAAATGAACGGCTCATTCATGAACGACTCATCGCTATACTGTTCTCCATTTGAAAGAAAAAATCAACTGCATTTTACTTTGTGTTCAATTATTAACTGTTCTAGAAATTTTTTTTTTTAGATCTATTTCATCCTTATTTAATCTGTTAATTAAGTTTCTGAAAATGATTATATTTTATTTGTTCTCAGATGGATTGGCTGTCGACTGAGGAGCGTTATCACGGAATGCTGCAATACCTAGACCCAAAACCCTCGGATATCGCGTCAGACTCCGTCGGCGGGGGCCCGCGCGGCATCAGCACGGTGCCCGCCGCTGCAGTAGAACCCGAACAGGCCCCCGTCGTCGATATCCTGGCCAAGGAAGAGACCAAGGAGAAGAAGTCGGAAGTCACGGATGATCTGAAAAAATGACAAACGATCAAACTAAAAAAACTCAACATGTTTCTGGATTTGAAAAAATAACACGACGATTTTGATTGCGAGTTCTGAATTCAAACAAGCCACGTGCACTTTTTAAAAATTAAGCAAACTCGTCATGTTTTACCGCGGGGGTGGGCAGAGAGGATGGACTTGCCACACAAATTTTGTTTTGCCACACATTTCTTGCTTTATTTGCACTCCTGTGTAACTTCTCATATATTATGTACTCTTCTGTTATTCTCACCCTTGATATGACCCCACTCGAGTATCTATACTCGGTACAGAATAAGTACAATTTCAATGTAGCCCGTGTGTTTGATCGAAGAAATTATTCCACATCTTTGACAAAAACATTCATATGTAATAACAGTGAATAATTTATATAACGCAGTTTTGTGTTGGTTCGCCTCGAGTGCGCTTAAATTTCATCGCTCACTGCACAGAATAATACTCCATCATTTAATTTTAAAAAGAACTTAGTTTTTTACGTTTTATGAAGCCTTTTCATTAATTTTCGAAAAGTGCACATGTCTCGTTTAAACTCTGAATCCTCGGAACCACTGAACTGATAATACCTAGATCGGTTATGAAAAAAAAAAATTTAAGTCGTCAATTTAAATGAGACCTTTCGACTCCTAGGCCCTTTACAGGTTAATGAAATCGACTATCTGTTTGAGAGAGTGCTTCACAGTATTTGATCAGTTTCGCGTTCACGTGAGGAAAAACTGAGCTTACTCCGGGAACACGGACGCTCCTACAGCTCACTTCTGTCGGTTTATATTTTCAGTGGCTAGAACATTTGATCGTCATCTCAATCCTATATTTAAGGCTAAACGATACGTATTACGCGCTCACAGATGGCGCTAATTTACTTTTAGCATGTAATGCTTTTAAATATTGAAATGAATTGTTTGTTGGCAGATATACATACGGAATGCGAAATGGGATAAATTCTCACTCTAGATGTAAAGTTTTTTGAAGGACTTGAGCTTTAAACTTGCAGTAACAATTTATTCCATGTCATATTCCGCATGCACCCCCTCCAACAAACAATTCATCTTAATATTTAAAAGCATTAAGTGCTAAAAGTGAATTTTTTCTAAAATATTAGAATTAGCGCCACCTGTGAGCGCACAGCATGTTTTGTTTAACGTCGAAAGAATTTAATTTAATTTAGTTTTTATTGTTAAGTGATGTTGGAAACGTGTGTTTTGCGGTGCTCGGATTTCCCTGCCTACCCCTGCGGCGATATATAATTTACCCCGCACAGTGTCGCCGCAGGTGTATGCGGAGAAGTCGCATTTCAAAGAGATAAACAGGGGAGATGTAGCGCCATTTTTTCTTCTGCGTGATCCATCTTCTCTCCTCTTTAGAAATGATACATTATCTTATGTAAGTTCGGATGTATGATGTATGATTTATGTGCGTTTCACCAAAATGTCGGTAAAAAGGAGAACTCTTTTCACCCTGTTGAAAAAATACTATTTTGTTTTATCTCTTGGTTTGCCGTTCTACCGCCGTCAGAGTCCGGTGGCACCACTTTATGCACCTTGAATAATATATATCAATACATATTGAATTATTTTTAAATGTCAAAGTTCACATTTCTAGTAATTTTTGTCTTTAATGCATTTGTTCTTTTGGATTTCGTTTCTGCCGCTGTCTGACCTGATAATTGTGTCTTTTAAAAAAAATATTACACCTCGCAAAAGGGTCGACCGTCCGGAGCCAGTGGAACTATGGCATTTCGGGAAATGTTTCAAGGAATGGAAAAAGGGATATTGCGAAATCCCCGGTTATTTAGATCACTGAACTTGGCTAAAACCATTTCAAGCATTTAAAAAAAAAATCGAATATCGGTTTCTCACCAGGGTGATACTAAGAGTACCTCCCGCTCTGAGATCAGGTGTAAATATACTAAGTATATATTATTTTATATAGTCTGTATATGTGAATCAAATACAATTTTACAAGAACCCGTGATCTAAATGGCCGGAGCCAAAGAGTTTGACATTCTGCTACGGAGGTCGCTGAAAGCGTCGTTGCCCGCTTAGGTTAGTTTAATTTGTTTTAGTTTGAAAGCGGCTATAGCAAGTCTAGGGTTAGGATAGTTTGTGTTAGCTTAAAGTGTCATTATGTTGGCATCCCCACTCCAGTCAGCTGTTACGCAAATATTGTACAGATAATTTAACGCGCGGTTCAGGTTCGGTAGACATGAAATCTTTAAGAAAAAATAGATAATTTTCTTCCCATACATTATTCTGTAAAGTGCATTTGAATTGCATCATCGCAGAAGTTCATTATGTTTTTAATACTGTTTATTTATTTTTTTTAAATACAATACGATGAAACATAATTTAATTTTGGAAATATGTCCCCTCATATTTAATTTCTATTCTAAATAATTCTTGTTATTCCAGTTCGTTAATATAAAAATTTACTACATATTCTATCACATCATTTTAAGGGGAACGGCTACGGTGCCTGTTTCATACAAAACTGAATTTAGGATTGGAGGCCAAAATACCCATCCAAACGGAATGATCTATTTTTAAATTAAAGGTTTAGTAAATATCTAGTACGGATTAGTAGTATTTTATTTATTTTTGTTTTACCTTATGAAATATCGGCCATTAAAGGAATTGATTTTTCGCGATTTCAGAGGCATCTTTAACGATTATTTAGGGGCTAACGGTGATTTAAAAAAAAGTTTTAACCCATCTGCTTTGAAAATATAAAATTAATTTTATTCTTTAAATATTAAAATAAGCATTATGGTGGACTTAAATTAAATTAAAAACAACCAACTTACGGTGGAACACAATTATTTGCCATACAGAATTTAAAATATCGACCTGAAAAAACCTTTTTTTTTTTTCAAATGTTTTATTTTTATATTTTAATTTATGTAATCATGCTTACATAGCAAATGTGGTATATTTTTTAAAAAGTACTTTTCTAATAAAATTAATTTTCTAAGCTGCCTCTAAAATTATGAAAATTGATTTTAAAAAAAAATTAAAACAAAAATAAATAAAGTACTTCTCATCCGTACTGGATATTTACCAAACCTTTTATTAAAAAAAAATAGATCATTCAGTTTGGGTGGGTATTTTGGCCTCCAATCAAAACTTCAGTTTTGTATGAAACAGGCACAGCAGCCGTTCCCCTTAAAAGCTTTACTAATATTGACTTTGAAGTCGTATTTCATCAAAATAATAACTATGACATTGTATAACATCGTAGTGATGGTTTTATTAATGACTTCGATGCCATATTTCTTCATAGTAATAACTTTACTAATGACTGTAAAGTTGAGTTGTATTTCATCTTAATAATGAATTCGAAATTGTATTCCACCGTGATAATAACTTTGAAGTTGTATTTCACCGCAGTAATAGCTTTTCTAATGACATTGAAGTTGTATTTCATCATGGCTTTACTTTATAGCTTTGAATTGGAATCAAATCTTTTACTGTGATGTTACTAGTTCATCAGTGGTGATCATTATTTAAACATGATTTTGAAGTGGCATTTCATCACCACAATCAGATTATCACAATTTTTCCTCTGTCTGATGTTAATATTACATCATATTCGTATGATTATTCAGTTGCATTTTATCAGCGATGCTAGTTTTTCACGCAGTACAATGGTGCCAGCTCACCGATGAGTGTTTCATCATCTAAAATCAACTCAGAGGTAGTCATGGCGGTATGTTTGACAGCTCATCGTTGCACGTAGCATTTATTTAGTTTTTATTTAGTTTTTAATTTATAGCAACAACAATGTGATTTCTTTACCCGCACTAAATATTGTCTATGTGATGGACGCCATTTACGAAATAGCTCCTTACACCTTTTGTTACGTGTTTTCCGTTTTGTATCAATCGGACGGATTATTACGTAAATGACGAACGTCACCGTTGTTACATTTCGGATAATAATCGCTATCTACGATTATTATTATTATTAATATTAGTTTTAAAGGGGGGCATTTAATTGTTCTATTGCAATATTGACTTGAATTTAAATATGTTTTTTTTTTTTCTACAAGTATCCCCCAACTGTCTGGACTATGGGTGAGGTTGGGAAAAGGATATGGATCTCGTTTTTCACAACATTCAGTCTACTATAATCCGTGCATCACGGTTGATTTCAACTCTCCATCGTCACATCTTTCGACGATTTTTTGTGCGTTCTGTTCTCCGTTAATGGAGTTTCCCCGCATATCTCTATCCGCCCTTCCATCTCTCGTTAAAATACTTCCCAAATATAAACAATCATAGTGAATGAATGCAATTAAACCATATTTGAAATCAAGTTAATATTGTGAATGGTCGACAAGGTCGCAGTGTATATAATATTATGAAGTAGGAACTATATAGATTAAATCGATTTATACATTACCATTGTGATTCTGTCTAGTGAATAAATGCCAGATTTTCAGTAATTTATTGTTGATTTTTAAAAAGACGTATGTATTTTTTTTTATTCACATATTTTGTTTGGAACTTTTTGTAATTATAAAATCTACTATGTATTAACTAATGGAACGTCAACACGCCATATGGGGCATCCACGTTATTCCGTTGAACGCCAACGCGCACTATGGCGGCGGTGATTCGGAATGATCACGTTCTCAAAGGATTTTGAGCATGAAAGTGTATATATATTTTTTAAAAGACAACATTCCCGGGTTACAAATAACCTGAAAATCTCCTACTGACACCGCAGTAAATGGAAAATATTGCTTGTGTTGTGATGGAGGACTTAGCCAATCGAGGAATTGAACTCGCAATGCTTAAGTGGGACCCAGACATGATGCCAACTCAGCCACTGACTGGTCAAGTATGTACTATGATTAAAATGATTAACGAAAGAAATAAGTAAACTATCTAATTTTTATCGGACTTAAAAATCAGAAAACTGTGCATCCACACTGAGTGTACAGCACCGGAATCCTCGGAACTTTTTAACACCGTGAAAGAACGGTCTTTGGAGTTTTGTTACGCGGAGTCTAAAGTGGAACTAACGCAATTTAAAAATAAATAATGTGTTTGTTGTTATCTCTCCGATTACGACAAACACATGGTTAAATAAATAACAGGATGCACAGAATCTCAGTATAATGGGTTTGCTTCTGTCTGACCTTGAGGGGTTCTCAGATATCACCCCTGTACTGTCTTGCCGACAGTGCCATCTATGTGAAACATTCGAAACTAAGATATTGCAGTTGGTTATTAAAAAAAAAAAATAATAATTCTTTAAACTTTTGTTTTTATGTTATACAGAAGAGGTGGAAAACTTTTGGTCCACGAATCATTTGTTCTGGCAGCCAGCACAAACCGTAAAAATCGATATTAAATAAACCTAGGAGTTTATCACCTTTGAAATAGTAACGCGGGTGTGCAAGCTGCGTACGTTTGCATTAATGGATCTCTTCGGCTGCCTGCGTCACCGTCTGTCTGCAATTCATTGTGTGACATAAAACATTAAAGGCGAAATATTCCCGCATAACTACCATGTTTTGAAACAAAATATACGAAATTAATAGAGATCTTTCTACCACAATCGAACAATGTAAAACATTTAAGCAGATTAGGCTGATCAATGACAGGATTGAAAGGGGGAAAAATCCACCACGAAAATAGTTTTCATCTTAAGTTCATCGACTTGAATTTAGGGATGACGATGTCCTCCATTATTTAACATGTGATGTGTTAAATGCGCGTTTCGTGAGCATGAATAGTTACAATCTGAACACGAGAATGGTTTTTCTTCACTATGAATCAGCTTATGCCTTTTTGATGCGGACTGCGATAAACATGATTAACTACAGTAGGAACAAGAAAATAGATTTTTTTCAACGTGAGTCAATGTGTGACTCTTTCAACGGGAATTTGTTGAAGATGAATACTGCAGGTGGAACACGAGAACGGTTTATCTCCACTGTGAAACAGCATATGATTTTTAATGTGGGCCCCGATGAACATATAAACTGCAGGTCTCGCACGAAAATGACTTTTCTCCACTCTGTGTCAACCTGTGAATTTTTAAATGGGAACTTCTTGAACAAGAATAATTATAGTCGGAACACGAGAATGGGTTTGTTCTTTAAATTGGAACTTGTTGAACAAGAATATGCGCAGTCAGAACATGAGAATGGTCTAACTCCACTGTGAGTTGTCTAAATCTTCACTCTGGAACTTGTTGAACATGAATAGTTACAGTGGGAACACAAGAATGGTTTTTCTTCCCCGTGAGTGAGCAAGTGTCTCTTCAAATAGCGGCTTTTTGAACATTAATACATTCGTTACAAGAAAATGGTTTTTCCGCACTGTAAGTGAGCTAGCGCATCTAAAAATTGGAGATCAGTGAACATGAATAGTCGCAATGGGAACATGAGAATGGTTTTCTTCTACTTTTACTACTTGTTTACTTTTTTTTAAAGTTTTGCAATGAACTCCATTCGATTCTAATTTTAAAATAAATTTAATATTGTACTATTGTATGAAGCTATCACTTTATGGTTATCTATTATAATCAAATGAAACACTCAAATTTTGTTTAAAACTACATATTTTTTTTATATACGGCTACCGGTTTCGGAACAACCATTCCATCCTCAGGGCAGGTGTATACTGAACAATAATTACAAAGAAAATAATGGTAAGTGGCACAGTGGGGGTGGAGGGCGTGGCTAGGGATTAGTAAAGAGTGAGGACAGATATAGAGATTGAGGGAGGGGTGAAAGGAAACATTTAGAATGGGGCTGTAAGTTAGGTTTTTTTTATTATTAATAATAGACTCATTATTATTGAATTTAATAGATAAAATGTAGCTGCAACCTTTCTAATTGCCTGCTTGTAAGATGCTCTTTTTCTATGCACTACTAATTGTTAGCCCCTTACTGAGCCTTAATAAAACTATCCCCAAACGTACCCTTCCACCTCTTGAAAGCAATAAGGAACTCCAGTGAAAAATATAATGGCTTTAAAAATATATATTCGTATAGATTAGCAAATGCCGATTCTGAATATATAACTTTTATTGTATATAATTAAACGTAGATTTTATAAATCGTTATATAAAAGTGAATTGAAAACTGTACCATCAAAACACCATGTTCTGTTGGTACCACTGCTTCTGACGTCACACATGTCGTTTTTGAGCCCACTATAACCAGATAAGATGTTTTTCCGCTGTTTATCATGCTTTTGGCTTATAATTTCGCTGTTTACAGTTTCATTTCGCTCGTAAAATCATTATGTTTGTTTATTGAGACTAGTTGAGAGTTTTTGCTTGAAAATTCATACCAATTTTAACGAATTTATCTGCGTAATAATAATCTATACCCCTTCCAACAACAATGTCTTTGGTACTTTGGTGATTATTTCTTCAGTTATTCTGGAAGTGGAGGATTTCTAATGATACCTCAAACCTATTATTTCTTACAATGCATAATATATTTATTTTTATTTCAAGCCATTGAAGTTACACCAATATTTCAAACCTATTCAATTTATCCAACACATGCAAGTTAATATCTGTCTACTGCTGTCACGGACTGTTGAAGTCCGCAGATGCGCAGAAAAATGAAAGAGCCTATTAACGCAAGCAATTTTGATTTTAAGCTGGTTCTTAAAAAGTGAGCTATGGACTTTCTCTGAACGTTGATAAATTGTTAATCAGTCGCGGATATGAATGTATTTTTACACTTTGGTACAATTAACCTAGTATGCTGCTAGTCTCTCAGTTCATTTCTCTTGAATCTTAGCTAGAGTACCTATACTTCGTATCTGGCGCATAATTCTTCTAATAGGTACATACATACTTCAGCTACAGCGGCATTGCATTTCTTTAGGATTTATTTGTTTGTAAATCGTTATATCGCACATAACCCCAGGGATCTCATTTCCAGTGTGTTTACTATAATTTCGTCCTTCTGTCAGTTCCATTTCGAAACAAAATGTTAGAAATTAATTGACTGTGATTAAAACAGCGACTATATTAGGATTATTTAAATTTTGACAACGGTATTTCACCACACGGAAATCGCTTGGCAAACAATTAATGGAAATACAAAATGTTATTATAACCACCCTGAATGGAGTTTTAATAGACGATAAATTGAAACAAAAACTGAACGATTTGATGAGAAACGTCGTTTGCACGTTACCTTTTCCTTGGAAAAATTAATTGTTTTCTACAGTGTACATATTTAGGCATTTTGTATGGAGAAATCTCCCAAAAAACAGTAAAATAACTTCGCAAATAGTAAAATCACAATTGAAGATGTTAACTTTTGCGACGCGAGCGTACGAAAGACTCGACTGAGAGCAATCACGTGGTGCTCCGCTGCGCGGCTATTGGCTATTTGGTATGTTAGAGCAATGCGCTCTTAACGGAGAGTTTAAATTCACACTTAGGCCATGATATAGCTGTGGATGTTGGACAAATTACTATGAAATATATACGTAACGGGCGGTACAAAAACGAGGTGTTATGTTGTCCAACGTGTGGATGTTGGAGAAATACGCAAGGAATGTTGTTTAATTTTGAAGGACTTAAGACAAAATGCATTGTAAAACCCCTTAAATAATAAAAAAAAATTAAAACTTGCATCGTATAAAAAAAGGCTTTCTGAGAAATCCCTTATACTTAACTCAGTTTCGTAAAAAATGGTCTGTCAGACAAAAACGAACTGAAGCGACGATAAATTTACACTAAAACCATCAGTTTCAGTACGGACGAAACGGTGAAGCAAGTAATTACCCAACGGGATAATTTAACTAGTAAAGTTGTACCGTTTGCACATATAAAATATTATGTAATGAAAATTTTAGGTAAAGATTCACGTTTTTGTAAACGTATCTTTCCTCTGTTGATACATTTTTAATTTATCTTTTTTATAAATGTTTTCACTATGTCATTTCACTATATCTGTAAAACGCCAATCATTTACATACTTACGAAAATTTAAGAATTTTTAATTAATTTAAAGTTTTTTTCTATACTTGTCTTTCCTGAGTTGAAATATTTTTATTTTTTGTTTCTCTGCTTTTAAATTTATTTTAACTATACAGTTTAACTATATCGGCAAAACACAAATTATTTATATACTTTTGTAATTTTGAAAATTGTTTTTCATGTTTCTGTACACTTGAATTTCCCAGGTTGAATCATTTTATATTTTTCATTTACATAAGCATGTAGTTGTTTTCACTGTACAGTTTTTTTTTATGTTAACGATCACTCCTTTCCCACAATCTGTGCAATATGCAAACGAATATGAATATGTAACAAACTTATAAAAATAAAATGTTAGTCTGCAACTTGATCGTTGTGAAAGAATCTCGTTTTTTGATTTCCAACAAAAAAATTGCAGGAAAACCATTATCGTGTTCGGAGCGCAGGATTTAAACTCTTAAGTCTCGCATGCAGTTAAACTTTTAAGTTAAAGCCGGTCTTATGTTAGAAATTGATTTTAAAATTCGATTTCCGGACACACTTGCTGTTCCGAGTGCAGATAAAAATTAAGTTGCAGACCTTTTTTTTTCAAATTCGGAAGAAAACCATGTGTGTGTTCCGATCGCAATTCCTCACAGTATGCAGATTAACCCCTCGAGTCTTTTTGAGAATAAATGGCCGTAAATATGCATCGCAAACTTTTAAATGGCAATAAAAAAGGCGTTTTTTCCCTTCTAACACATAGTTTACATCCTCACTATACCTCTTCCAGAAGCCAATAAATCAACCCAAAGATATATTCAAATGTAATTTTTAAATAATTTTAGCAATAAAACAAAATACTAAGTCATAAACGTGAATATCTGGTAGATATAATGGCGCTCATGCCTGACAAAAATGCTGTATTACATACCATAGATTTAATAATAATAATAATACTTGGACGATTTATATAGCGCCGTTTTTGTAAAAAATCACCCCAAGGGCGCTGTACAAATACTACTTGCTAGGATTAATCTTATTATGTACATATACAGAAAACATACTTACCTGGTAGGGCACTCCAAATTAAAACTTAATTAAATTACAATGGTTTGGGCTGAGATGGTATGACTTGACTAATGATGGCTGCACGCACAGGACACATATATTAGAAAAATCTGCACATTGCATGACATTGAAGTTACTGTTTAAATCCCATTTGTCACTGGTATCATATACATTAGAAGGTTATTGACAAAAGAAGAGTAGGTGCTTATTTGAAACATGATTTTATTTGAGATTTTTTGTTAATAATTATTTACATTTACGAATAATAAAATTATTTGTTTATTAGGTAACTGAACCATTCATGGATATGACTATCCGAAGAGATGAGTTTTGAGTTTTGACCTGAATTCTGTCGAGCCTTTTATCAATCTTAGATCGTATGGCAGTTTATTCGAGGCTTTAGGGCCTGACACGCTGAAAGCTCGCTCACCAAATTTAGTATCTGGTGTGCGCTTTAGTTCCTTCAGCCTTCCGATGGCCGATGCCGTCGCTGATCTAAGAGTTGACTGGCGTGAATTGGAATTTTCTGGGATGCAGAGTTCCGATAGGTAAGCCGGGGCCATCCCGTTAGTTGATTTAAATACCATCTAGCAAAGCTTGAACTGGATTCTTTCAGGACATTTGAGCCAGTGCAGATTTTTTAGATGTTCTGAAATGTGGGAGTATTTAGATACGCCTGTAATTAGTCTTGCCGCAGCGTTGAAAATGGATTGTAATTTGTTAATTTGATAGTTGGGGAGACTTGCATATACTCCATTGCAATAATCTAGACGTGAAACAACGTACGAATTAACCAACAATTTAGTCGCCTCTGTTGGCAGGTTTCTCGGCACTGCTTTAATTTGCCTTAATTGGAAGAACCCTGTGCTTACAGTTCTGTTTTAAATTGTACCAGTTAGTTTAAATTGTACCAGTCTGAAGATGCCCGTTGAAAGGTGAAACTGGTCTGGTCAAAAATAAATGGAAAAAAGTTATAAAGGTTTTAATAAAAAAAGTTATATTATAATTGTAATGTTTAATGCATAATTAACACTGGGTGTGGTTACTTAGAGGCTATATCAATAAATTAAATTTAGACTACATTTAATACTGTGTGGAAGCTAATACGAGAGCGCAAATAGAGCTGTTGAGTCGCCGGCGATCGGGGACGGAATGATTCTCTTTCGGCCAGGTAAGACCGTGATGAGTCTGATTTTAAAATTCATCGTTGCGTCGCCGATGGCGGGCTCTTGTTTTCTGTTCCAGTATTTGCCTGCCCCAAACTTAATAGCATAAACTATGGAGTTCCTCAAGGATCCATACTAGGGTCACTGTTACTCCAAATACAGACTAATAATGCCTACCTAAATGGCGAAATCTTATTATAAGCAGATGACACTGCAACATTTATTCAAAACCTAGAAATGTCTTTAGAAAAATCTCAGTTGGATCTACATTAAAAAACTGGCTAATTAAAATTAATGTTTAAAAAAAAAATCTGGCTAGACGATTTTAAGCTCACAAAAAAGAAAAACGCCGTCGCATACACACAAACAGAAAGAAATAAATCTACATGCTTTAGACGGCGAAAAATACCTGCGTCTGCCTGCATATTGATAACACTTGTCCTTTAAGAGGCACATTTACACATAAAAAAAAGAATCATCCCACTAATTGGAGTATTTGGTAGGATAGCTGATTTTTGCCAGTATAGGAAAAGAGGAGCTTACACTTTAGTTTAATCCAGCCTCACCCAAATCATCTAATATAAATATATGGGGAAACGTACAATCACACACTTACACGATTTACAAATAATTTAGAAAAAGGCTATAAAAAACTTTTTAATTATAACCCCGATAATAATATACTTGTACTAAGGAACGAACTTAATGAAAATTGTAAAAATACAATATGTCTATTAATCTATAAAATACAAAATGAATAAATAAAATACACACGAATACGACATTTATAAAAACGTCGCAAGTACACGAACACTACATATAATAAATTATACACGAATACGGCAAAGATTGAAAGTGGTAATAGAAGGAGATGTCGTGGAGTACAAATATACAATCTCCCTCCCTTAAGCTAAGCGAATAAAATTTAAATACATTATTAATATTGTTTAAGTTAGGAAATAATAGTATGTAAGAGAGGAAATGACAATGTATAAGTTAAAAAATAGTACCTATTATGTAGATAAGTTAAGAAAGCGAAATATTACGTATATTTCTTTTTTTAATGTCCCATAAAGTTAGATGCACATTTCTCGCTTCACACATCAACACTATTACATGACACAAAATTATTATTTTGAGACATATGTTCTATTTCCTTCCATTATATTATAAATAGTTAGTAATAATAAATAATAAAGAAGAATGTCCCGGGCGGGCGTTGTGTTTGTTTTGTATACAATTATACAGTTTTATTCCGAGCTTGATGAAATTTTGCACATTTAACCTTTGAAATAAGAGGAAGGTCATGTCTACACGATCTTTCTAAAAACCCCCCCTTCCCCTTTTCCCAGCCCTTAAAGCAGAATTTTGGTACCTCTGATGAAATTTCGCACACTTGGTGTTCAATATAAGAGGAAAATTGCTGGGTAGGGTTAGGGGTACATACTATAACCTTAAAACTTCACTCCCAACCTTTCATAATTCCGGGCAACGCCGGGTACTTCGGCCAGTTTGGAATAAATTAAACGCTCCAAACTACATTTTTCGTCGCAACTTTAGTTGCCGTCGAAAAACATAAATCTTTTTTCTCTGTGAGTTAGCATGTGCCTCTTTAAAGTGCCCTTTTTCGAACATGAATAGTCACAGTAGGAACACGAGAATGCTGTTTCTCCACTGTGTGCAAGCATGTGACTCTTCAAATCGCAACTTCTCGGGCATGTATAGTTACATTTGGAACACAAGAATGGTTTTTCCCTACCGTGAGAAAACATGTGAACTTTCAATTGCGACGTTCGTAAGCAGGTATAATTACATTCGGAACACGAAAATCGTTTTTCTCCACTGTGTATAAGCATGTGACTCTTTAAACCACTACTTCTTGTACACGAGAAGTTGCAGTCGAGACAAGAGAATGGTTTTTCTCCAGTGTGATTCAACATGTGAGTTTTTAATTGAGTTTTTCGCAAGCACGAATAGTCGCAGTTGGGGCATGAGAGCGGTTTTACGAAGCTGTGAGTCATCATATGGGTCTTTAATTTGGCATTTGTTGAAAAAGAATAGTCACAGTTGGAACACGAAAAATGTTTTTCACTAGTGTGCGTCGTCATGTGAACCTTTAAATTGTAACTTCTTGAACATGAATAGTTACAGTCGGGACACAAGAATGGTTTTTCATCCCTGTGAATAAGCATGTGACTTTTTAAATTGTCATTCCTTGAACAAGTATAGCTGCACTCGGAACACGAAAATGGTTTACCACCGCTGTGAGAAAGCATATGCACTTTTAAAGCAATTTTCGTTGAAAATAAGGAGTTGCATTCGGAACACGAAAACCTTTTTTCTCCGCTGTGAGTCCGCATGTGCCTTTTTAAAGAACTTTTGTTAGAAAATAAGGAGTTGCATTCGCAACACGGTACTCGTTTATCATCAATGCGAGGACGCACAATAGGATTCTTTAAATTGAAACTTGTTGAACAAGAGTTGCTGTCGGAATCCGAGAATGGTTTTGATGATGAATCCGCCAGCTGTGCATGATTGTCACTCTTGCTAGAGTTGCTTTCATATTCGCCATGATCCTTAATTTCCGTCAGGTGTTTTTCTGTAAAAAACATTACAAGAAATCTTAACATAGTATATATTTTCAGGCATAGTCAGAGTTATTGACACAACCTAACCTTCTGAAGTAATAAAATAAATATAACAGTTTACGATATAAGCAAAAATACAGACACATCTCAAATACCATCTGTTGTTACTGTTAACCATATTTCAATTCAGAAGTCACTTATCAATTATTTATTATTGTTTTTTTTTTATTTAATTTTTAAAAAAGAAAAAAATACAATGCAAAAGCCCCGATAAACTACTTTTTTGTAGTTAATAACTTTTTTAGAGCTAACGGGAGCTTGTTTTTGAAACACAAAATTTACAGACAAGGTTACAAAATATGTCGATATAAAATAAAAACATATGTAACAAACTTAAAACATCTTACTCTAAAATATTTCATAATCATAAATAAAGTAATATTTCCTTATTTCCAATACAAATAGCTTATTTCAAATAGACAAGTTTTCAATGTGTTTATTAATTGTTTAGTTTTAATAGAGTTTTTATTTCAGCGGGTAACATATTTATACAACTAGGAATCATGTGTTCTAAAGTTCTTTGTCCATATTTCTTTGCATGCTTAGGAACCATTAATCTTTTTTTTTATAACTGAGACGAGTATTGTAAGTGTGCTCTAGTCTACTTGTATTATATACAGGGTTATTAATGTGCTGAAATATAATTTTGTACAATTTAATACAGTTAGGCAAGCATTATCTACCCAAAATATTAATATTTTGAACACAAGACATGAATAAAAATAACTTAGAGAATACTTTAGAATAGGATATTGTGCTAAAGTTAAACGATTAATGAATGTGTTTTTCTTACCAGCAGTTTGATCAATTCTCGTGGAATATTCCAAGCATTCCTCCTTAATATTAGGGACTTCTATTTCCATATATGAAGAAGGTGTTACACGACCGTCAGCATCTTGGGTCCCTGGCTCAATCTTGACGGTGACACAATCTGGGTTAGGGAGTTCCATGGCACTGCTGTGAAAGCGGTCAAGTAAAGCTGTGATGTTCTCAATAAGTTAGACCTGGAACAGATTTATTTAAACGAGAAAATATAATATTAAACAAAATGTGGCACGAGTAATGAAGACTCTTAATTTAAAAAAAAAATCAGAAAACTGTAATGCTTTTTCCATTATTTCTTTTAATTTTTTTTTCTACTTATGTACATTGATCACAACATGCATGCGCATAAATATAATAATTTTGCCCTACATTTGTATGACGATTGTAATTTATTGTTGTATTATATTATATTGTTGAAATAAACTCCTGCTGACAAGCTACTTGCAGTGGCTTAGCGGGTATAAGTTCCCACTGTATATAATTAATATTATACAATAAAAAAAAATCGTTTATGCATGACAAAGACGGACATTTAAGAGAGATGTCTGTTGAACGCGATGGACGTGGGTGCGTACGTCATCGTTTTCGTAATTCAAAGATGCGTCGAATATCACGGGTGTGAATGAGATGACACCACGTCTACTCGGTCACACTACGATAGGACCTACTAAGAAAGGACCTACTGCTAGAAAGATGTCTTTCTTATATTCATGTGTTGCTACGTTTGCCATCTCACTTTCTCTAATGACGTTTAATACTTAGTTTGGGTTTTTCTTTCTTAAAAAAAAACCAAAACTAAGAACAACCTATATTTCAAATATCTATTTGATGCAGTGGCACTTTTGATAAATGTCATTTCATACTAACATTAAAAATGGCGTCAATTCATCTTCAATATTTTTTACGCGTTTTTATCTAAAAGAGTAAAAAAAGTAAAAAAAGAGCTTTTTTGGACCGCCGCGAATTCGAATATTTTTATTTTTATTTTTATGAACCTGAAAGTATTTTTCTTTTTTTTTAATTCTGTGTTTTTCTACTGAGTCCCAATAGGAAAAAATACCCAGGATTTAAAAAAAGTTGTCCTGCATAGCCACATGCCTGCTTGTCCGCAAGTTCTACGTTAAAAGTTTTCTTTTACTTAAAAAGGGCTTTTAAAATATTCTTACAAATTTAGTCAGGCACATTAATATCATAAGGGCATTGGGAAAAAATGTAAAATTCCACAGCCTCGTCACGTAAATGCGGGACGGGAAAACAGAAATATTCAATACCGACAGCTTACTGGCTACAAAATATACTGACATCTGGAATTCTGAAGATCCGTCTGCAATTCCAAACAGCGCGACATTGCGCAACATCACCCGCGTTTTCAGTGTACGCAGGCATCACTGATTTCATACCGACCCGTAAGGAAGACACAAGACAGTAAAAAATCGCATTGATATTCAAAATAAAACAACAAAAAACGTTTGAACTTTACATTCTCAACTCGGATGACAGATGTGGGTTAAAATATACGGAAAATGAACACATATACATTCAACGCTCATTTATTTATCGATAATGATAATGATATTATGATTCATAAATAAAATTACGTTGTAATAAAGTAAAACCGAAAAGAAAAGACGGTAATATGTCATTGGCCGGTAGGTTTCCAGAAGATAACCTCAAAAATCAATAAGTCATTTTTATCACGAATGTCATAAAATAATGTTATTTCCAAATGAAACAAACATGGCCATTGGAATAATTGCAAACTTTTAAATCCGGTTATAACTCACCGGCATTCTTGTGTAGAAACGTTTTAGTTAATTTTTGTTTTGTTCGCAATTTTGTTATTCTTTCCCCAAGCCAAGCGACAATCTTGACAAATCGTGAAATGTTGTCAGTATACAAATTCTGAAAATGCAGAAATTGTCAACTTTGACCAAAATGCTAATTTTGACTGATTTGCGATATGAAAAACGTAATGAATTATAATTTTTGCGCTCTTATATGTGCAGTCGATGCAGATGTAGACGAATAAAAACATTTTAATAAAATACTATGAAAATTCTGTACTAATAATTCTACACTATTTTTGGAGAAGTATTGCCAGTATTAAGCTTCTAAAATTACGGAAAAACTAACTTTGACCGATTTGTGTGTAGGAAAAAATGTATAATAGGTTACACAATTAGAGCTGAGGTGAGCAACACGTAGGTATTAGGATTGTGCGTATTGGTGCATATGTGTACACTTCCATCATTGATTTCTTTGCCAAACGTCACTGAGAAACAGTTTTTTGCTTAGAGAGCGTAGACCACTATACAACTCTGTCTTGGCACAAACTCCTTGCTTCATTCACATTCATGCATTCATGCATCTGATTTATTTCAATAATAATGTTTTTTTTTACTTTATCAATTTTTAAATTTAAGGGGTTTTAAAGACATTTTATTAATGTAAATATACATTATACAGCAAGATTTAACATGGTTAACGTTAAAATAAATAAAAAATACTACCACCAACAAAGCTTGTCATTTAAAAACAGCTTCTGTGATGTTAAACATGTCAATATTCGAATTGATTCTATTCAACAACAAGATTGCCCTCCCCACCGGCATGACCATTGTTAAGTTGGTAGTTAGTCCTGCAGGTTTGAAAATAAAACAGTCTATGCTGTCGGTGACAGAGATAACCATCGGGAACATAAAAATGAATGCTCTCCATCATAGCCGAGTTTTTAAACCATCCACGAATCAGTCTGAAGAAATGTGTAACAATTTGTGCATCCTTTTGGACCCGCAGATGGTTCATTCCGAGCATACCTTAAGAAAGTTGTTAGAATAGAGCCACAGGTAGTAGCCAATAGCCATACTTCCTCAGGTAGAGAAATCTCAAAAATTTCTTCTGAACTCTCTCCAACACGAGGGAATACTTCACCTGATGCGGGCTCCAAATTATCGATCCACTCTCAAGTCTACTCCTTATTAAAGAATTGAATAAAATAATGAAAACCCGGGAATCTCTAAAATTCCTTGCAGTGCGTAGAATAAAGTCCAACATTTTCAATGAAGTGCTACAAGCCATCTCGATATGAGCTCGAAATGTCATCCTACTATCAAACATGATCCCAAGATCCTTCTTAGAGGAGATACATTTTAAACTTGAGGCGTCCATTGTATACCGATAATACAGTGTATGACACGCCCTAGTGAATAACAAAATTAAACATTTAGACATATAGAAACAATCTTATTCCTTTTACTACTGTTGACAATTCTATCTAAACGTGTTTTATTTATTTATTTTATTGTCAAATACTGAGTATCCAATATAATTTTACAAAATATCAGAAGATCATATCATATTGCATGAATCAAATATCAATTTATTATTTATTTACTCTTTATAAAAAACATTATTTAATAATACATATTTTTAAGGGCAGATTTATTGCCTAGTAAGTGGCAATTTCTACCAAACAACCCATAGTGAGAAAATGAACATGGTGTAATAATTATTATTACAGCATTCTCAACGTTCTCATTCTCATGAGGGGTTTTTGATGTATTTGATGAATCCATTTATACAGTAAAGCGTCATCTATACCAGCACTTTGATTAATCCTGCAATATGTAGTATTGCAGCTTGGATAATGTCGCGTTAATGATTTGTTTTGGTTTTCTGTTTTATGTTACTGTAAACATTTGAAAAAGATTGTTCATTACTTTATGGTTTAGAATCTCTATGTACTTGCAAATTTTGATAGCTCTTTATATTAACTAACTAACTCAGTAACCATCACGGCGTTCCCCGCAGGGGTAGGCAGAGAGGATGGAGCGCCAAACAACTTGACCTTGGCATACACTTATTCCTTCATTCACATTCATACATTCTTTTCTGTGATTCCGACTTCTGACATGGCCCGACTCAAGTATTTGATTAACTTGATCGTGCCATGTCTTTCTCGGACGTCTATGGCTTCTTCTTCCATTGACATTCGCATCATATATTCTCCTTAGACTCCTTTCTTCATTCATTCGCTTTACATGCCCGAACCATCTAAGGGTCCCTTTCTTAATCTTGCTCATTACGCATACATCTGCCTTGAATTCTTTACGAATCTCAACATTTTTCACATGATCATACATGGTTTTACCACAAATTCGTCTCAGAGATCTCATTTCTACAGCATTCAGTATACTTTCATTCTTCCTCTGACAGTTCCATGCCTCTCTGCCATAAGAAAGAAGGGTGAATGCAGAAACGGAGGACTGAACGCGCTTGGCGCAAACAAAAAGTTGTCCAAAAAAGCGAAGCTCTTTATATCATGTTCTTAAATCAATGTGAAAGCCCAGGTGGGCACATAGTTAAACAAATAGTGTGACTTTTTGCACCTTACATGTGTAAATAACAATAAATTTGTGTAATAATTAATTTTTATAATAAAAAAATTGTCAGGTAGGAAATGGATAGGGGAGGGAAGGGAAGGGAAGGAATTGAAGAGGGTGTTTATTAACCGTCATTATGCTGGTGAAGAGAGGAAAAGAAATTCTTCACTTTAGCTTTGAAAATGGGCTTTGACGGAGCATTCCACGTGTCAGAGGGCAGTTCGTTCCAGAGACGTGACGCTTGTACTGAAAATGAATGAATAAATCATGTTGTTCAGAGAATGGGAATCTCTCATTACTTGAGCTCGTGTTCAGATAAAAAAATAAAAAAAACATTTTTAATGTAATCAGTTGAATTAAAATTGTTTACAATGTTGTAGAGAGAGGATAGTGTGTGTAGTTTGATTTGTGTTTTGATAGGAAAATTACTATATTAGATACGTCAATAACATCAGTTGAGGATATGGCCTCGCGTTAAACAAAATATATATTACAGTCTTGAAGCGATTGAAGTTTAAATAAAAAATGTCTACCTCAGAAGACAAGTTGTTTAAAAGTGTATCATTCTTCCCAGAGGCATGATTAATGGTAGGTTGGTCCTGTCTCTTCGAAAAATAAAAAGCCTGTGCTGCCAAGCTCCGGTGAAGTTATCAGGGACGTTAAACGTAATACGTTCTAAGAACATCAGGATTGCAAATGTGGCCATGAGAAGCTTATCTGCTACTAACACCATAATTTTCTCCTAACATCTAGACGATCTAGTCCTAGAATTCCAGCAAGAAAATCCTGGGGATACAACATGACGACCTCCATGGTCGAGGGCTATTCGGCTACGAATCCGAAGGTCCGCAGGTTTAAATTCCGGCGTGCGCAAGTAAATTTTATTTGATTAATTTGTGCTGTTTCACAATTAATTCATTTAAAAATAATATACATTATGTTTGCGCACATTCCAGGGTGGAAGATACTCTCGGTATCGCCCTGGAGAAAGACCACCATTCAGAATTGAAGCGTTGCTCGAAATGGCTTTTAGCCGTGTTTGTTGACCAGATCTGAATAGCCAGGTATTTCCCCACTTTCCTCTTCCCCTTCGCCTTCCCCTCCCCAATACCTTTAGCTTCACAACATTCCCCAATTGGGAATGCCAGTCTCACTGGCTCCAGACAAAAGAACAACACTAGAAGTTAAAGAAGTGGGGCTCGCAGTCCGCAATGGACTACTAATACCAGTGACGGTTCGTCTCCGTGTTCAATCGATGATTAAAAAAGTGAGAAAAATTTCCCTCATCTATACGAAAAATTCAAATATTGGCCTTTTTCACACTATTACAATATTATGAAAAACGATACACATATTACTGAAGTAAAATCTATTCGAGGCCTTGGGGTAATACTGAATGTCAAACTAATTTTATGAAACAAAATAACGAGGTTATCAATAAAGCCAATAAAATGCTGGGATTTATAATTCCTATTTCAAAACCTTTTCGCAACATAAACACTCTATACTCCCTTTACACAGGGTATATCCTCTCCGCCCTCACTTAGAATATTGCACACCGATATGGACACCTTTATACCAAGCCCATATTGAATGAATCCAAAGCATTTGTATCGGACGTTTTGCCGCCCATTTTTATATTTTGTGAATAATTGTAACTTGTAAGGGAATCGGGTCGTGTGGAAAATAAATGTTGCTTCACTGTTCGCACACAGATCCGATTCCCGATATTTTTGTATATGTCGGATGGTCTGGGGATGAGTATGTTCCCCCAGACCACTCGAACTTAGACTGAATAAAGATGACAGAGCGAGATGACGCGGTGGGAGGGAGACGGTGATGTCGGGTAAAAACTTTCACGGCGCTGCTCGATGCAGATTTTGTGTCGATAGCGCCGTGAGATGCCAACTAGGCCGCCCGGCGTAGCGCCTGTTTGGCATTTTTATACAGGCCGAAAACGAGATAATCGGCAGTCATCCAGCGACACTCGAACCGACATCACCTCTGCTCCACCGACCGTTCTACCTCGCTTTACTTGAAACCGACCTGCCTTCTTCTTCTTTGACCCCCGGCTGACTCTTGGACCACCTCCCGGACTACCAACACTCACGGAACCAGACCATCGAATGACCACGGACAAGGCACGCAGAGCAGCATCCGAGTTTGCACAAAAGTGTGTATTGTGCAAACGGATTTGTACAGCCGCAGGAGTTTTTGCACAAAAAGGAATTTTGTGCAAAAGGCAAAGTGATACAGAAATCGTTGTCGTTTCCTCCTGGCAAAAGGAACGATAGGTCGCCACCCCCTCCCCTCCAGACCGCTTCGTAGATTGGGATCAGCCAGCCTCTACCGTTCGCTTGTGTGCCAGGACACGTCCTGTGCAGCATTCAACGTAAATTCTTTAACCATATAAATAATAAATTTGATTTACACTTTGCAAATAATACCGAATCCTTAAATTCCATAACTTCATCACGCTTCAAACGCCACGCTTAATATTTGATCAAATCTTGTTATTTAAAATTATGAATAATAGCCTGGACTCGCCAGAACTCATTAACTTTATAAACATTCACATACCATCAAGACCAACCCGACAAACCATTTTTATTTATTTGCCCGCTTGCAGGACCAATCTTAGGATAAATTCGCCAATTCCCCGTATTTGTGCGCAATATAAGGCACAATTTCACAATATCGACATTCTTCACAATACCCTTTCAAAATATCGAACCGAAGTAATACGTATAACCACAAATTGTGTACGAGTATAAAATGTATCGAAAGCATCTCCTGTCCTGATCCTATCTTCCTCTTCCTCCCCCCCCTTCTTATTTTGTTTTTTCTAATAAAATATCTGTACTTAACCACTGGCAGCAAAAGAAACTTTGTTGGCTTACCTTTTTTTAAACTTCCTTCGCATTTAAATCTGTGTTAAAAGCTGTCTGTTTCTTACAAATAAATAAATAAATTATGTATATTATTCCCTAGATCTAAAAGAATTTCATCATATTACTATAACACGGATTAGCGATCTAGCAAAAATAAACAATTTGGCGATTCAATAAAACATCAAACATATTATATACGTTGTAGGTTATAAAAGATAGCTTTAAATAAGAAAATCACTATTTACTCCTTTTAAAATTATTTTAACAGGATAATCACAGAAACAAATCTATTGATTCTTGCGAAATACCATTCAGTACAAATTTGGTGCTAGCAAATCAGGCATTTAGTAGGTTCCCAAGGTTTGTCGCTGAAATGCCATTAGTATGTTTTGTACAAACTATTTCTTAGGGCTTATGAAATTCATTCGGACCTATTATTACCTGCATGGACGGGTGGATTTTTTCGAACAGAATTTGAATGGAGCTCTGTTCAAAATATGGTAAGATTGTGATACAAGTTTGTCTTATTTTCAATTCTTATTTATGGGAATTCACTGTAGCAACGTACTTTAGAGAATACCGCCACTGGCTGATCCCAACCATGAGAGACGTACAACTGGACCGGTCAGTGGTATTGGGTTTGGGTCACACTCAGGTGTCATGAATTCAATTCCTAGGCTCCATCATGACAAAAAGAAAATCTTCCGATTACTGTGATGTTAGTAGGAGATTTTAAAATATTATCAGGTTAACAATTATTTTTATAAACAATAATTATAAGCCTGAAACACTCATCCAAATTGAAAAAAACCTTTCCGAGCAAAGATAAATGTCGT
>JAHDVE020007249.1:0-69284 GCA_022606495.2 Halesus radiatus | reverse complement strand
AGTTCAAATACAGAATAAAACTGATACAGTTGAGGTTACCCACCACTTTCCCACCCCGGTATAAGTAACTTATGGTTACTCCTTCAGGGTGCACGTCAAGGACTCTAATTTTTTTATTAAACGAATCTATAATTTTTAAAGGACTCTGAACCCTCAAGTGTCTCTGCACAGCTTTCGCATAGAAGGAGGTTAGTCACACACGGACACAAAATTGGTTAGTACAGGTACTGACCACGACCAAATATATCCCTTAGTTACTCCTTCTGTCGATAACCGGAGTAATCCAAGATGAATGCGGGAGTGTACCAACAAACCTATGAATAAATAAACAAGAAACACAAAAATACATTATATCCAGAACAGACCATATCCACGAAACCAGGGCAGTCCCTCCAGAGCAGTGCAAAGCGACTTCCTGCTTCCGACACTCTTCCCAGTGTAGCATGGCACCAGTCACCCAGAGTACCCCTTAAGAGGAGTGTATCTGGGGGGTGGGAAACACCTGAAGTCCCTAGGGATATAGAGAGAATCCAGATGGCCGGGAGCGTGCCGCTAGGTTGAGGAGACGGGGAGAACAGTAGCCGGCAATGCGTGCCCATTTGGGAAGTGCACAAGTGTCCGGCCGGCGTCCGTTCCGACAAAAGTGATAGGCATAAAAAAAATCATAGGAGAGAATTGCAGGAATAGGGGTTAGTTTCCACTCCCTCAGAGGGGGAGTGTGAACAAGCAATAAAACTGATACAAATATACTTCTTCCTAAAATAATACTTACAATTTGTTTGTACACGTGACAAGCCGGCCGGCGCACCGGATGCCAAACCAATAACATGCGAATTTACCTCAGGTTTTCTTATAACTTACAGTGCATACTCGTATAATCCGCACGCGCTAGGCGCGTACTCAGCACCAAATGAAATTTCGTAATACGCGCTAGACGCGTATTCAGCAATCGATGCGTTAAAGTCCATGTAAGAACTAGCACTGATGAAATCTTTAATAAATTTAACATTACGTCAATAAAACAATTATACTCTAAAACAATACCACTTTACATTCATGAATACAAAAAAACAAGAATTAACAACAATCACACATATTAGAAACACTAGATCTCAGAGTCAAAAACACATGCAACAAGGAACCATAAACACCAATTAGACAAAAAAACTTCTTATACTAATACTAGTACTAAACTCTACAACAAAATCCCACTATCCTTTAAAAATCACAATAACCATAATAAATTTAAAACTCAAATAAAAGATTGAATACGTTACATAGGGAGATCTGAAATGGAAAATATATCAAGACCAAATACAGACTAACACCAAAACGACTCAACTGCACTTAAAACACCTCACCTTACAATTATTTTTTTTTTCATCAAACACACCGATTTAATATTTTGTAAATGAAATCCTCAGCACTGGAAATCCCAGTGAGGATATCATTATTTATTATTTTATTATAAAAAAGAAGATAATAAAACATTTCAATTATTATTATATAAACCTACCCAATTGTAATCCATACCTAGTCCATCGATTTTACCCACATCTTTGTCCGCTGTGATTTCGATCACTACGCATTAATTCGCACTCGTAATCGCGGCGATCTATCAGATTCTGATCCCGCCGCAGATGAATATCATCTGTGTTTTGTGTGTTGAACTTTTATTATTTACTTATGTGCTCAGTGCATTGACAGCCAAAGAAAAGGCTCGCGGAGAAATAGGGATCAGGGGTCCCTTTGGATCCCACCTTACCCTTCCTATTTTACCCCTGCATATTTGAAAAAAATCAATTATAATTATTTAAATTGTGATAACGATAATGTATGAACCAGCGCACGCAGTTTTTGTGTTTAATTCGTAGAACTCAATTTATTTATTTGATTTCAGAAATGAAAATTTACACGTGGGCCGCTCCCCTTCCTCGAGCCCCCCCGCTCTTCTGGACATAGGAACGAAACTAGATCTGGCCCTGTTTTAACCGCCAACACCTTGGAAATAGCAAATCGTATACGGGTATATTATCAAATAGCAAATATGGCGCCTAATGGGCCTTTTATTTCGCATGATATCTATGGAGATATAGAATTTAATGACGGTAAAATACAATGGAGCGCTGTCTATCGCTCTATTGTCCGTAACAACTTCATTTTGAATTGAATTCGCAATGATGTAGAGACAAAGGTGCGACACTGAAGGCTGTAACCACAGTTTAAACGTACTTAAAAACAAAACAAAAAATAACGCATATAAAAAAAAGCTGTTAGAAGAAAGAAGGCGTGCTTCTATAAAGTTAGTCGCCCAGGGCGAACTATTATATCGTTACACTATTAATCCGGCACTGATTTAAAACAACTGACTTATTTAGATAATCAGATATGATTGATTTAAATATGAGAGTACTTTTCACAGCTGCAGTAATCTGAATAGAGGAACCTGTATCTGGCCTGTATGCAGAGTAGAGGCGGGCGTATCAGTTTATTTTTCGAAACCGTTTCGGTTTCCTAAAATAGACGGTTACTTTAAACTGTTTAATAATAACGTGAGCAAATTAAAAGAAAAGAAAAAACGGTGAGGGTGAAAGCGTTTCGTAGGTCAGCGGTCAGCGACGGAGTTTCGAACGGAAGTGTTAAACGCGCAAGCGTTTCTTTGCAACTGGTTACGGCGTATCGCGGACGGGAGTTGAATTTATTTAAAGGGTTTCGTCGCAACGGAATGTCGGGTGAAAACGTTTTTTTACAACGGTTTACGGTTTATATATATATTAGATGCTGGGGCGGCTCGTGACATTTTGGTGTACTAGAGTGGTAAGATTGAAAAAAAACGGCATTTGACCAAATTGAACAACCTAAAAAATCATTTTCGACTATAACAACATCAATAATGTCGTTTTTCTAATATAAGCACTCTATAACACTAAAAAGTCACCAGCCGCCCCTGATTAGATGACATAGGCCTACAATGTCATTTAATATTCTTTTGATCTGTTGTTATTTCTACCTAGTTTATATTTGATTATTTACACACTTGGCTTATAAATTGTTATATTATGATATCTAAAATGTTCATCTAAGTAAGTCTGCTACTCGTGAATATTTTAAATTGTGGTTTTAATTTGTATTCATGTAATATATATATATGTTATTTTCTAATTAAATTAGGTTAGGCTATTTTTTGCAGATTTTCTTACTCTTTTGGTATTTGTACTCTACTTTTGATTATTTATACCCCATAGTATTCTAAATTATTATATAGTATTCTAAACGGTAAAGGTAAGTGAGTCTGCTGCTCATTAATATTTTATGTGATAGTTTTAATTTAAATATATATATACTATAATAACAGGTATACCATATAGTTATTTTACAATTATATTAGGTTAGGTTAAGTTAGTATATAGCGCACTTGAGGTGAATCTTCACAAAACTGCGCTATAGAAAGAAACTCTTATTATTATATAGGCCTGCATGGAGTAACTGTAAAAAAAATATTCTGCAGTTTAGTTAAATGTTGCAGGGAGATGTTTTATACATTTCGCGTGGGTTTTTCAAACGAATTGTGCTCTATTGGAATCATTTCGCGCGGGATTAATGCGGCCGTAATTACACGTTTCTTTAAAACGGTTATCCTAATATTCTCGAAACTGTTACAACCGTTTCGGAACTTAAACGATTTCATCTTATTTTTATCACCTCTAATATCAACCCACTGCCCATTACGTCTGCTATGGTGGACGAGTGATTTATAAATTTATTTAAATACGTAGATCATTGATGCATAAATATCACCAAGTGGTATATGAACATATCGATCACGAGTAAAATCCTGTTATTCTGCGACAGTCTGCATAGTAAGTAGATATTCACATCCTGCATCTATTTAATGACTAAAATGATAAATAATATTAATCGTAATACTCATACTTAGTATGCAAGTCAACTTGATTTAAACCCGTTATGCACATTGCACTTCATTTGTTATGTTAGATTACATAAAATATGAAAAGAAAAATAAGCAGACACTAGATAAAAAAAATACGGTTAAATAAAAAGAGATACGTGCTATGGCACTTAATGCTTTTAAATATTGAAATGAATTGTTTATTGCCGGGGGTATATAAAATGGAATAAATTATTATTGTAAGTTTAAAGATTAATTTCTTCAAGAAACATACTGCAAATACTAGATATGTTAGTTTTTCCGTGATTGACTTGAGTTATAAATCTACAGTAGCAATTTATTCCATTTCATATTCCGTGTGTACTCCCGCCAACAAACAATTCATTTCAATGATTTTATAGACAGACCTGATATTGTCAGCTTAATTAAATTTAATTTTCCAACTAGAACTTCTCGATCTAAAATTTCAGGACTGAGTCATTAAAAAATTCTCTTTTACCTAGACTTCACGCAGTAGGTAATACATTTTCAGACATATGTTATGTTCAACTGCTCAGAATACAAATACAAACAGACGATTATTGCATACATCCTCAACAATTATTAACATACTCGAATGTGGCTAGAGTATAAGTAGTATCAGTGAATGTGGGGTATGTTTTGAATATTCGCCTCTGTAGCTAATTAATTGGAATGGTACTTGCACTATGTTATTCGTGTAATTGTTTACTATTTTATCTATATACCTACTGTGATGTGTTTTGCACCTGTGTGACTATTATAAATAATTAAATATGTAACAACCCATGTAGGGCGTATATAATATAATGAATAAATAAATAATTTTTATAAACAATAATTATTAGCCTGAACCACTCATCCAAATTGAAAAAACCTTCCGAGAAAAGATAAATATTGCCGACAGGACTCGAACCTGCACCCTTCTGATTGTCGGTCAGATGCTCTACCGTTGAGCTACGTCGGCTTTTCGCAAACCCGCCAAGTTAATCAATATATACTAGTGTTTCATTCAATAATTACTGTTTTTATTATATTTCACCTGTAAACAACCAACTTTATTAGTATGAAATGAAATTAGTATTTATTAGAAAGGCTTGTAACGGCTAAATCCCTCAAATAGATGGCGTCGAGACAAATTATGTCTATATTTTATTGGTGAAAATTGCTATGGCAATCAGAAGGGTGCAGGTTCGAGTCCTGTCGGCGACATTTATCTTTGCTCGGAAAGGTTTTTTTCAATTTGGATGAGTGTTTCAGGCTAATAATTATTGTTTATAAAAATAATTGTTACCCTTTGCGCTATGCACAAAAATCTTGTCTTAAAAACTTTAGTTTATCAATTAATAAATAAATAAATATTTAAAAGCATTACGTGCTAAAAGTTAGTTGTTAGTGTTTTTTTTTTCTTCTCTTTCTCCCTCCCACTCTCTCTTCCTTTTAAATTATTTAAATTAGTGCCATCTGTGATCTCGAATTACGTTTCATTTAGCCTTAATACCGCCCAAAAAAACAGCCATTCAAATTTGTAAACAAATAATTATACACGGATTCGAGTCTTGTTTCGCTCGAGTTACTCCGTTTCCTATAAAAAAAACCTTAAATATCTTAACTTTCCACAATATAATAGGATCAAATATTTTCATAATAGTTTACACGCGTGCGCCGAATTGTGGCGGAAATTTATGAAACAGATCAATGGAATTTCGTTAAATAATGCATTACGGTGTAAGTGGATATGAGGCTGGTTTGAGTATTTATTTTAGGTCCGAACGATACCGGCGGCCATCTTAGCTGGGTCTTTTATACACTGGTTTTGCTTCAACATACTCACCCTTGTATCTAAAGCGTGGGCTTACAACTACACGCAGTATTTTCTTCGGAACAGTGTTGTAACGACCGACTGCGCCATAGAGCAATGCCTAGAGAGATATCCTAACACGCGAGGGAAGAAATCAAAATATGAGGGCCGAGGGGAAAGCTAGGCGTAAGTAAAACAGCTAATAAATACAATGGTTCGGCTTGTTTACAAAAATCGAATATTTCATTTGAACCTTTTTATAAACGTTTTATATTTTGCTTACCTCAGTCAAAATCACGCGAAACAAACGTGGACAGCAGTGAACCATGTTTCCAAATGGGTATCACGTGACCTTCACCTCCAGCCGTCTAAATAGTACTTAGGGCGTGTCTATTAATTCTGAGGTCAGTGGGCTGGACAGACTGGGCTTATAAAATCCTTGAAATGTAAACAGAAGAAAACTCGTATTATTTTCAGCAAAATATACAAAAAAAATAAAATTAATAAAAATCGGACCCAAATTTATTTATCAACACTTTTTAAAATAGTTATAAGGTCTTCTATTTTCAATGACCATTGCAGCACACATTCTGGCAGTTACCGAACACGAAATGAAAAGTATTGTTTTCAATGATAAAAACGATTAAACCATGAAATAACCTCGCTCGCTCAACAATAATTGGTAGAGGATTAAGTCAATTATTACGATTATTATGATTTATGTATGGTATCTGTCATCGTAGCACAGGAGGCAATCATGAAAATTATTCTTAGGGTCTCTTTAAGCACCTCTAGAGAAGACATCTTTAAGGTTTTCAACTTTATTACTGTGAAGTTATTAGTTATACACAAGAGATTTTGATGAACGCATTTAAAAAGTTTTTGCGAAAAAAATTTACATCTACTACAACAAAAACGACATTTGCACGAAGAAGTTTCCGTTACTTTTCTATCAGGATATTATCAACTAAAAACTATTGTCAATAAGAAACTTCAGTGAAAAATATAATGCCCTTAAAAATGTGTATTCATATAGATCAGCAAACACATATATAACTTTTATTATATAAAATTATACGTAGAATTTGTAAATTTAAAAGAGAATAAAAAATTATCTCATCAAAACACTTTGTTATAATAATAATAATCGGATTATTTTTATAGCGCCGTTTTTGTGAAAAATCACTTCAAGGGCGCTGTACAAATATTACTTCTTATTCTTATATTACCTCTGTTCTACGATTTTTTTGTTTTTGTTTTTACGTTTATTTTCTCCTTTTGGACAGGCTATCATTACGCATTATTTATAGACCATGTAAAGAGATGCAGTTAAATTATCAAAACTAAATTTAATGTTAAATTGAAAAAAAAAGAAGCTAACTGTATTTATTCCTTACGATATATTGCAAGACGCTAATACAAATGAGAGATTGATTATTTCCATTATATTCAAGAATGTATTTAAGCTAAGACAATGAATTATTATCCATATTTTTTAGGTTAAATAACACAGAATACTCTTAAAAGGGGGGAGCGGCGGGGGAGGATAGTGGCCGGGGGGACTGACCCATAGGGCCCTCAAAATCTTCTTTGTCTTGGTGACGCCCCTGGGCGGCGTGATGTCGGTATCTTTGCATTTGGAACATCTGACGTCACGTGCGCATTTTGTTTTTGGATTAGTATGGACATTTTTATTTTTCACTTTTGTTTTATATTTTAAAAATGTATTTTTTTCTTAGTTTTGGCGAAATTTAAACTTAATTAGGGTGACTTTAAGCTTTATAATTGTTGTTCAATATAAAAAACTATTATTAGTGAAATAAATTAGAGTATTCATGAGAAAACCAATTATCAATACGGATTTTATGATAATATTAGCACTCAATACTATTATAATTCTTTGAGTAAAATTTTCTAAAATGTGACATAATTTTATTACTTATATTTAGTTGTGGTTCGTTATGAATATAATATAAAGACTCGAGTTCCTTATTTTGAAGATTTAAAAAAAAAAGACATGCGTTATTGAGACAGGAAGAAGTAACATTGAAGCCATGGTAAAACCAAACAAAGACTAATGTTTTTTATTTTTATTTTTTTTATTTTTATTTTTTTTTAAATTTAATGTAAATCAAATTTAATAATGTTATTAATAAGTTCTGCAAGTATTTTTAGTTGTTATTATTGTGACAGCTGTTTCGGCGTTTAAGGCCATTTTCAAACTGTCTTCATTCAAACTGGCCTTAAACGCCGAAACAGCTGTCACAATAATAACAACTAAAAACACTTGCAGAACTTAATAATAATATTATTAAATTTGATTTACATTATATTACAAAAAATAAATAAAATTTAAATGGAGTTCTACGAATTAAACACAAAAACAATTAATTCTTCTTTTCTGTTCACCATCTACCATATCTTTTATAACTTTTAGCGTATTCATTTTATGTTAAAAAATTTTAATATATATATTTTTTTATATATACTGAAGCATTGCTTTATAATTGGTGTTAGTACATACATATTATTCATATTTAATATTACATGTAATAAAAAAATGTATGTATACATACCAGCACCAGTGGCGTGCAGTCCATTAAGGCTGAAAAGCTTTTTTTACAATAACTCCACACAGAAGGCCCCAAGGGAAATAATTTCTCTCGGGGCATATGCGTGGAGATACTGTGTGGAGGGTCTTTTAGAGGATAGGAAGAAGTAAACCTGGGTTTTGAAGAGACCCATGTTGTAGGAGGAAGGAAACTAAGAGGCCGGCAAATCATTCCACAGCCGAGCTGTTGAACATAAGAACGAGTCGTAGAAGCGACCTTTTTTCACGTGAAAAATGTCAACCGTGTACAAATGTTGCCGTGCCTAACTTAAGAAAATTAATCATGTAAATAATTTACAACCTTAAAAAATCATAAATACTGAAAAAGTATTTTAAGAGCTACCCCTTTCGGGATCTTCGAAGTTGAAAAACTAAGTGGATCATTAACATATTCTGAAATATTTATGAAATACATAAAATCAATAAAAAGAACAAAGCTTAATTTAAATAAAAAGAAAACTAATTTCACACATTAAAAAAAACTGCCGGAAACTTTCTGTGATTGACGCATGAACTTTTAAGCTGATTGATTCAGTTGACCTCAATAAGTTATCAGAAGATGATAATAAATTGGCAACTTTGACATATTCAACGCACAGTAAAAGCTTGAAAAAAATTGCACACAGTTAACCGTTTTCGTAGAGCAATGCACGCCACTGAACAGCACCACTTTCAATGTGGCATTCGAATGGGCTACCCCATAAAGGACATATTTTTCTGTTCTTTCGTTTTTGTTATCTGTAAACTAAAAAACTATATCGTCGACCCAATGCCAAAATAGTGAATCCGTAAAAGCATAATTTCGAGATACTGATGTTTGAGGTTCTCAAACTGGTATCAAAAAACTATTTATGTTAATATCCATCCTTATCTATGGATTTGATGAGTATTAACGCCATGTGAAGTTGGTTTATTAACAATATTCATCGATGTTTGATGCCAGCTTAGAGACTCCAAGCCTCAATATTTCGTTGTGATGTTTTTGCAGATTCGCGACTTTAGCATTAGACCGACGATATAGCAACGATTTGGGGCCAGGTTAACAAGTTTTCCCGAGGGCTGCGACTCTGTCGCCAGATCACTGCTTCATAATAATGCTTGCAATGATAATAAAACAACTTGAATAGGGTATTAACAATTATACCACCTCTATTTGCCTGTCGAGATGATTTTCGCACTAACTTATTCAAATTGTATGTAGATTGGTGACTGGAATGTGTCCTTGTTTCCCTCTATATACAATGCACCCGCGCATATGAGTAAGACGCAATCATCTGTATCTACATTCTGAATAAACAAGTAATAATATTCCTATAAACAATAATTATTAATTATATAATTGAAAATACACTTTGTATATACCACTTTACTTAAAATATAAAAATATTTCTACATGTTTCGATAGCAATGCTATCATCTTCAGGAATAAATGAATACATCACTTTTTCAAAATTGAAAAAGTGTTGTATTCATTTATTCATGTAGTTGGAATATTATTATTAATTGATAAACTAAAGTTTTTAAGACAAGATTTTTGTGCATAGCGCAAAGGGTAACAATTATTTTTATAAACAATAATTATTAGCCTGAAACACTCATCCAAATTGAAAAAACGAGAAAAGATAAAGGTTCGAGTCCTGTCGGCGACATTTATCTTTTCTCGGAAGGTTTTTTCAATTTGGATGAGTGTTTCAGGCTAATAATTATTGTTTATAAAAATAATTGTTACCCTTGGCGCTATGCACAAAATCTTGTCTTAAAAACTTTAGTTAATCAATTAATAATAATATTCCAACTACGAGTTCCCAATAGTCTAACCAGATTTGACCAAATTCTTAGCCTCTCTCGATGCAACGCTAATTCTAAGCAAAACTGCTTCATCTGTCGGCTATCACACACTACTCACAATTTGATATTTTAATCTCTGCACCACAATCCCTAAAGTCACACCGGCGATCTTTCGAGCCTTTATAACTTCAAAAATCTACTTATCTCACCGTACCAGAGTTTTATTAACTTTCTTCATGTACACCTCTTCCGGTAATATGTTGATCTAGTAAGATTTTAATGACCTATGTTGATCTATCTATATATACTTGGGTAGTATACTATTACATGCACATTTCAACTAGATCGATCACCCCACCCCTTCCTTTCCTCACCCCATTTAAACAAATTGTTGTATGACTTTTCAATTTATGCTTTTTTTATTTTGTATTTCTTTTTATTTTTATTTTGTTTTCTTCATTTAAAACATTAGATTCACTTATATATACTACCCAAGTAGAAACATGTAAATGGAAAAAAAATATATCTTCCATATATATATATTAACACCTTATTTTCATGTAAACGCTTGTCTCCCAAATGAGCAAAAATAAAACAAAATAAAAATATAGTCGTTTCTATGTGGTCTAATTACAATGTGATAATGGCTTTCAGAGGAATATACAAACCAAAAATATTGCTACAAGTTGTGTGTCTTATGTCACCGCGAATACAGGTAATAGTGATAAAAATCGCTGGCAAGCGAAGTCCAGAAATGTTTTTTTGCTGTAGGCGCAAAAAGCGGTTTTTATTTATTTTGTGACGAATTTTATAAGAATGAAAATACTTAATCAAGGGAATCTTTCATAAATAATCTTAGTTAGAAAGCAGTTTTTAAAACTTGTTTCTTATATGCGTTCATAATTTTCTAAGGAAAAAAAATTGTAGTTAACGTTAAAATTTTTACAAAATAATTAACAATTTTATTTTAGAATTAAAAGAAATACGCTTTGTATGAATCCACTTTCATTTTTTATATACTTCAAACTAGTTTCGATTCTGTTGAATCTCCATAGGGACTGAAAAATACATAAACCTTTATATTTTTCAGTTTTAAACCACCATATTTTTAGTCTCGATAAAGATTCAGCAGAATCGAAACTAGTTGACATATATACAAAATAAAAATGGATTCATACAAAGTGTATTTCTTTTAATTCATCATGTCAATCCACAAAGTGTTTGCTTATTGTGAAAAAAACAAGAGAATTTCCAGGAAAAGGTTCAATTTATACAAAAAATATTTTTTAGTTTTCATTGATAGCTTCGCCTTAAACACGAAAACAGCAGCAAAGATAATAAAAAGTAAACTGGGAGAGCAGGAGGGCTCGCGGAAGGGAAGCGGCCCACAAGTTATTCTTCATTTCTGAAATTAAAATTCATTTCATTTCATTTCCGGCAACCCGAACGTTTATTGGCATAAAATTATAAACATTTCCATGTACTTTACCTGTCTCACTAACGATGTCTGTTCTGAGACGGGTAATGTAACATCTGTTACAATAATAAAAAATAAAAAAATTCTTTCAGAACTTAATAATAACATTATTAAAATTGATTTAAGTATTTTAAATAATAAAGAAGTTAAGGCTCACCTTTGCCAGTAGATTTTTTTTTCAACCACTTATAGTTATATGTTTTTGGTAATAACGAGTATCAGTTGCACGCCCCTGCCGGTGACTGGCAAGGACGTTGCGAGTGACCGCTGCACGTTTGTGCAATTCGTTTTATTTAGTAACCGACCGATTGCGAAATAAGAGCTGCGAAATAACTGCATTGTGAACCCCCACACGCCCGCCACTACCGCAAACCTTCTAATATCTGGAGAGCAAAAACTGAGCCAAACACAGGGCCGGATGTGCCCTGCCCTGGGGCTGATTAATAAAGGAGCCCAGTTTGTTTTTAAGTAAGTCTTTTTCCACAAACTCATTGATTATTTCATCAAATTCTAATGATTTCAATATATTAGATTCATTGTTAAAATAATTGTCAAAGTTTTAATTTTTCAAAGCCTGCCAAAACGCTCCAAATCTGTGGCCAGTCGGTTTTGATCAGTTTTGAGGTTAGAATGTCAAATGTCAAAACAAGGATGAGCTTTACCATACATAATTTTATATTCTATTCATAGTAAACCATAACTAAACATAAATAATAAAATTATGTACCATTTTAGAAACTTTAATTCAACGAATAATAATAGTATTGAGCATTAACATTATAATAATATCCGTATTTATAATTGGTTTACTCGTGAATACTCTAATTTATTTAATTAATAATAGTTCTTTTTTATATTGAACAACCATCATAGAGCTTAAAGTCACCCAAACTATGTTTGAATTTCGTGAAAACTAAGAAAATCCATATTTAAAATACAAAACAAAATCGACAAAATATTTTTTTCATATAAATCCAAAACCAGAATACGCGCTACAATTTACAAATTCTACTTATAATTAAATAAAATAAAAACTAGTGTATTCTGAATTATTCTGGTTTGCTGATCTATGTGATTTTTTTTAACACGTAGTATTTTTCACTTGAGTTCAGTATTATTTATTGTTTGTTATAAGCTATTAATATATTTTCGTATTTATATTAAATTGTAGGAAGAAAAAAAATCAAGATGACAGTATGTAATATTACATCATAATAATAGCAATAAGTGTGATCTATACCAATTTAAAAGAAAACTGATGTCGCCAGTCACATATACATCCTTTCGACTCCCAGGCATTAGGCAAGCCAAAAAAATTGATATCTGCTCGATAAAGAATTTCGGTATTTTAAAATGGTTGAAGAAAATATCACCTTTATGACATTTTCGTACCAAATGATGGTGTTTCATTTTAATATGTGTCTTAATAATATAAAATGTAAAAGCCCATTTGATCGTATATGAATAAATTTAAAAAAAAGTAAAACAGCAACAAACTCATTTTTATCTCTGTCGGAGTACAGTACTTTGTAGAGTTTTTTTTTCATGGATTACCAATATTAATTCCAAATAGTTTTTGAGCCCTACTACTTCAAGGGCCCCGGGTTATAGCCCCGTTAATCTCATGGTCAATCCGGGCCTGGCTCTGCTGGCGCTGATATAACTAGGCGCTCGAAGGTTCTCCTGCTGGGCTCCAAAGTAAGGCAAAGTCAAAGAGGTTATATGGCAAAAACATGACTTGGATATTTTTTAAAGCCAAGGATAATGATATAGGAAGCAGTCAATTATATGCTTTATTGGAACACTGTTATGTAAAGCTATAGGAATGTACGGCCAAAATGCAGTTCTGTAATAAGTTCAGATATCGCGTCTTCGGCATACCTGGCCATTTTATTTTAATTTTTTGTTGCATAATATTAATTACATACAAAGGGATCTCGTACCCGCTAAGTCACTGCAAGCAGCTTGTCAGCAGGAGTTTAGTTTAACACTATTATATAATACAACAATAAATAACAATCATCATACAAATGTAGCTCAAAATTAGAACAATATAGGTGCATGTACGGTGTGATTAATGTACACAAGTTGGAAATTATATTAAAACAGATAGATGAAAACAGCATAACAGTTTTATTATAGAGATACTATAGTCCAATGATATGATATGGATTTAAATAATTTTATCAAAATACCAGAAAGTATTAAACTAACTAACTAACTAACTAACCATCACGCCGTTTCTCCGCAGGGGTAGGCAGAGAGGACGGATCGCCAAAAAACTCGATCTTGGCATATACTTCTTGCTTCATTCACATTCATACAACGCCTCATACATTCTCTTCTGTTATTCCGACTTCTGACATGGCCCGACTCAAGCATTTGATTCACTTGATCGTGCCATGTCTTCCTCGGACGTCCCCGGCTTCTTCTTCCATTCACATTCGCGTCATATATTCTCCTTACACTCCTTTCTTCGTTCATTCGCTCTACATGACCCAACCATCTAAGCGTCCCCTTCTTAATCTTGCTCACTACGCTTACATCAGCCTTGCATTCTTTACGAATCTCAACATTTTTCACGATCATACATGGTTTTACCACACATTCGTCTCAGAGATCTCATTTTTACAGCATTCAGTCTACTTTCATCCTTCCTCTGCCAGTTCCATGCCTCACTGCCATACATCAGAGTTGGTATTGAGAAATAAGAAAACAGCGGTGCAGTAAGTCTGGAATCTTGTAATTTGCTTGTATGTTCTGATTAACTGGATTATATTTAGCACGTAGTTCACAGCGTCCTTACCGGTATATTAATTCACAAAAATAGCGTTCATGTTATTTTTATACTGATATCTAAATAAGATACTTTTCACTTCCGCAGTTCATCTGTCACTGTATATATTTTTGATTAGTGAAAACAAACACTAATAAGGCGTTAATGTTGCTATTTTCCTTACCCCTGTTATGTAGATATGACTGACTACGTTAGGTAAAAGTAATGCTGCAGGTGAACATTATAAATTTGCAAATAAAAATATATTTAAAATAAATTTAACCCTTTCGTACGGTACATTACGTAATATAAGAATAGGAAGTAATATTTGTACAGCGCCCCTGAGGTGATTTCTCACAAAAGCTGCGCTATAAAAATCATCCGATTATTATTATTATTACGGTACATTTGAACTCACATGGATTTCGGAAAATTTCTTCCCTGTTTAGAGCGAATACAAATTGGCGGTTTTCATTTTCCAATTGCTGGCATTACCGGCTTTGCGCGCTATTTTATTCATTTGATTTTAAGTACTCGTTCAGGCGGTAGCCGTGTTTTTTTTATTTTGAAAGGAGATTTTTGTGTTTAATCTTGACTATCTCGCCACTCAAATCATTTTTTTGAATGTTTGTGAATGTATATTTTTATTGTTTTATTTTAATGTTTGTTTTTTTAATTACTAAAATTTTTTATGTACAGAGTATTTTTTTTTAAATGAATACCGCACAAAAGTCCCAACTGCTCCCAACCGTCTGGAGCCAGTGAGACTATGGCATTCCCAATTGGGGAATGTTGTGAGGCTGAAGGTATTGGGGAGGGGAAGGAGAAGGGGAAGATGGAGGTGGGGAAATACCTGGCTATTCAGATCTGGTCACCAAACACGGCTGAAAGCCATTTCAAGCAATGTTTAAATTCTGAATGGTGGTCTTTCACCAGGGCGATACTGAGAGTATCTTCCACGAGTATGGTTTGTCATTTAAAGTGAAACACGCCCTTAGAGACATAATTCTGTTTCAAAAAAAGTAACGAAGACTTAAAGTAAGTAATGACAAAAAAAATTCATCGATAAAAAAAAATAAAAATCTACAACATCAAACATTTTATTACGTCCAGTTTTAAATCGGGTCTGAAAGGGTTAAATACTGAAATTAATTAATCGGACTAATTCGGTGCTTATAAGATCGATGAGGTTAGGTTAGGTTATGATATTAATTTATTTTATTGTTTAAAATTATTGTTTAAAATTTTAGAAAATTGTGTCCTTACTGGGTTACATTACACTAAGGCCACATTACACATTGCTTTAAATGTTATATACCGTAAATTTAGTCGTTTTGAGAGAGTCAAATGAATTAATGATAAAAAAATGTTAGTTGTGTAGCAAGAAAAAAATACATAATACAGATAGAAAGGACAGATGAAAAGAAAATCACAAAAGGTTACTTGAACATGTGGATTGAAGGGAGGATCACTTATTTCTATTTGCTTTCGATAATAATAATAATTAAGTGTTAATTTCTATAGCGCAGTTTTGTGAAGTTTCACCTCGCATGATTCAAAATGTGTCTTACACATTCACCAGGGCGATACTGAGAGTATATTCCACCCTGGAACGTGCGCAAATATACTATATATTATTTTTAAATTAATTAATTGTGAAACAGCACAAATTAATAAAATAAAATTTACTTGCGCATACCGGGATTTGAACCCGCTACCTTCGGATTCGTAGTCGAGAGCCTTACCCCTCGACCCTAAACGATCCGACTTAATAAAATTAGAAAATAACATATATATATTGCATGGATACAAATTAAAAAGACAATTTAAAGTATTCACGAGTAGCAGACTCACTTAGATGAACATTTTAGATATTATAATATAACAATTTAGTATCGTATCATATATAAAGTAGGTACAAATACGAAAAGAGCAATGGTTTTTATTTCAAGAGGGAGAGATTGTATAATTTTATGGATACCATTGGATAGTGGGGTTCATTGCTTTATGACTAAAGCTGTAGATTATCTAGGCTGTATCAAGTGTAGCTTTTCAAGTTTGGGTATGAAAATTGCTAGTTTATTATCATTTTGTGGCGAATTGAATAAATGTGCTTGTTCGCTTAGATATTTCATAGAAAAAAAACTTATTTTTTTTTAGTTATCTTTATGGTTCGATGTTTTTCTTAAGACGGGCACAACTTTGCAGTCTTCATGGAATGCGTGCCACTGCTATTGGAGATTTCTTTGTCTAAATGTGATTTGATGGAATTTTTGTTGAAATGAGTATCTTGTTATTTCCGTGTCCTCAAATGTCTATGATCGACCTTCAACGAAGTTTTCCAAATGCATTCGACTGTGCCTTGATGCACCCACCCGCTTATTAAGCTGCACCTCAACGCTAAAGGGCACTACCGACAGCAATTCCGCACACACTGCAATAAATTCCTTACTGTAGCTATAAATCATATCAGGTAATATGTCCTTCACATTTGGATTATATTATAGTGATCCAATTTCAAACGGCCACAAAAAGAAAATGTTACTATTTATATTGTGCTAGCAGATGTACAATATGAATTGTACCCGGCCTTGCTCGTGATATATATATATATTTTTAATAAAGTTATGAAGTTGTGAATTCTTGCTTGTCGATTGGGTGCCATAATTGGTTTTCCTGCGATTGTAATGCCTTGTGATGACCATTACTATCGTTAAACAAAGAAATTTTATTTTATTCATATAAAGAAAACCCATGTAATGGAATAAATCCCTTGTATAAAGAAAATGACACATATAAAGAAAACCCATGTAATAGAATAAATCCCTTGTATTATCTCCCCACCCCTCCTCCTCCACATGTTGTGTATATAAACCGTAGCTTAAGATTAACTTTTACCAGTCTGAAGATGGCTTTAACAAGCTGAAACCGGTCACGGTGAAATAAAATAAAAGTGGAAATAAGTTTTATATGCGTGTTATTATATCATGATAATGGAATTCCACCATGTATTATCTCAGTTTCAAAAATAGAAATATTAAAAATTTCTGAAATGTTTGGGTCTTTCTTTAAAAAATTATGCAGCTCCACCAAACAGGTTTTCAGTTACAAATATTGTTTTATTGCATTCTTAAATGTTGAATTATTTTGTATTTCAATGTAATTTTAGGTTTTGAGTCTCTGATTATGTGTTAAGTAATCGTAAGTTTCAAGTATACTCCAAATATCTACACGGTTCTCATAAAGCCGACAAAGGCAAGGCACTTTATTATTAGCTATATAAAGATAAGAAGCCCAATCAAAATAATGTTCACCGCAATAAACATAACACGGCTTCTAAATGTAAACAGGCGCCTGGCAATGGGACCACACGAACACATCACAAGACTATGCGTTGGTCAAAAAAGTTCAATGAGATTTGAAAGTTTCATTGAGATTTCAAAATTCAATTAAAAAAATGACTGTAAGTAAAAAAGTATCACTCTTTGAAGGCCATGGTAGAAAACATTCGGTTTTATAGTATGAATCTTTTACTTCGAACATTTACTAGTCAATTAACTGAATATTTGTAGATGAACATGACGAATTCTCCATACTGCTATTCTAGTTGGTCGGCTTGTAGAACAATTTCCTTTCAAATACATATGTAGTTGGTCGGATCCTCCAGGAAATTTGATTTACGTTATTTATTTTTTTAAATGATGTTACCTATTCAAACATCTCAAAACCAAAGACAAAGAAGTATTTAGAACGTACAATATTAGTTTCTTATTTTACAATATTAGAACATCTCCTGAAAAATACAAAAAATAGCGATAAATTGCAAATTTAAAATTGCGTTAAAATGACGAAATTCGCAAAAAATTTGCGTTCATGAATTGTGGATTCCTTCTTTCTACGCCAACCGCCAATCTTCCCGGGCTTTTTATGGAATTTAAAAATGTGTCCCATTTTTAAATTTTGCAAAGGAAATTCGTAATCGCTTTGTGAATTTGTCACTTCCCGAATTTCAAATAATAATTATATTACCAATGACGTTAAAAACAAACAAATATTTCATTCCGGACCCACTCACAATGCAACGATAAAGTTTATAAGTGAAATCAAACACTTTTATTACGTACAATTACTATTTCAAATCTCAGTGAATATTACAGATTAATTCAACCTGTTATTGTGCACATTTACGTGACCATTTAATTTAATTTTGCAAGTTTTATTAAGAATTTATTAGATCCATAAATTGATAGAAAAATGTCTTTTGAGTGGGCTTCAAACATGATGAAATGCTTTCCTAGAAAGCAATTACTTTTTATTTTGACATATGTATTAAATAAAATAAACACTCTGTTTTTAACCACTAATTTATTTTTTCATATTTGTAAAAAGCATTAACTTTGTGGCTCGCCATAATTTACAATAAAAAAAACACATAAATTTGTTGTGGACCACTTTTATTTTATTAACATCTACCGGTTTCGGAACTGCAACACCTAAAATTTACATGTCTTGTCAATATTCTATATCATAAGTTAGTTATAATATTCTCCTGACGAAAGAAGGGTGATTCCGAAACCGGTAGAGTGTTAATAAAATAAAAGTGTTCTACAACAAATTTTTGTGTTTTTTTATTGTAATTTATTTTTGTTTTATTTAATGATAATATTTACTTTATTGTGTTATTTGCAAATGCCGGATGAATACATTTTTATGAGTACCGGCATACTATATCGTTATTGGTAAAAATTGCTTTTGCATATTGTACTGGACGCTCACGCTATTGACATCGACTATAAATCGTCGGCTTCCTCTTCAGAGACCTTGGATAAGGATTTGCAAATGAAACAGTGACTTCACGAAAATCGTCAGAAAACTGGCTCGTTGGACCAGTCGTGTCCCTATTTATTTGGATAAATTGTACAGTTTTTATAGGTTTTACGCAGCAATTATTCTCATCTCTACAGGAATGCATGGGATAATAAAGGCAAACAAAGGACCTTATCAAATATGAGATATGTAGTAATGTATGAGAACTCTTTAAACATAAATTCCTTAATTATTTCAATCATAAAATTTTAGTAAATAAGATTGCTGTTCGATATTCTCGTATATGTGTGTTAAATGTACAGATCGCTGGGAAGAATTTTTATTATATTACATTTAAAAAAATCTATTTACACAAACACGATTGCTTAAGTCGTCCCTATACGGTCGATAATATTGTCTGCATGTTTATCTTTGATATTATTGGTACATAATGAAAAACCAGAAAAATTTGCATATCTGGAATTTCTCGGTCCAATATCTGTAAAAATTGCGAAAGAAATTACAAAATATGGTTTAAATATAGCTTTTAGAACCAATAATAGTATAGGGACAAGCCCAAACCACTCGTAAAGTAAAAATCCCAAGGTATATATATGAATTAAAATGTGACCACGCCGACCGCAACGCTACCTATATCGGGCAGACGGGAAGGTCTTTTTCAAGTAGATTCAATGAACATATACGATGTTATAATTAAAAAAAAGCATTTTTTAATAATTCTCAGAATATATCTTAGTGAATAATCACGTCCCGCTTGACAACAATGATCCTCAACCCTTACATATAGAAATAAAGGGTTTTAGATTAAATTTACTCGAACAATTGTAAGTTAATAAACGAACAATAAACGAAAAACATAAACGAATCCCAATATAACATTAATTAATAAACTAAGGAAAATTATTTTTATAAACAATAATTATTAGCCTGAAACACTCATCCAAATTGAAAAAACCTTCCGAGAAAAGATAAATGTCGCCGACAGGACTCGAACCAGCACCCTTCTGATTGCCGGTCAGAAAGGTGTTTAAAGGTGGTCAAAGGTCATTCTTTGCGCTATGCACAAAAATCTTGTCTTAAAAACTTTAGTTTATCAATTAATAAATATTTGACAAGTTAAAACATTTTCACCAATAAAATGTAGACATAATTTGTCTCGACGCCACCTATTGAGGGATTTAGCCGTTACAAGCCTTTCTCATACTAATAAAGTTGGTTGTTTACAGGTGAAATATAATAAAAACAGTAATTATTGAATGAAACACTAGTATATATTGATTAACTTGGCGGGTTTGCGATAAGCCGACGTAGCTCAACGGTAGAGCATCTGACCGGCAATCAGAAGGGTGCAGGTTCGAGTCCTGTCGGTGACATTTATCTTTTCTCGGAAGGTATTTTCAATTTGGATGAGTGTTTCAGTCTAATAATTATTGTTTATAAAAATAATTGTTACCCTTTGCGCTATGCACAAAAATCTTGTCTTAAAAACTTTAGTTTATCAATTAATAAGGAAAATTATTTACTCACCACTTCTCAGTATGTTCACACTTCCAAAACAATATTCTCCTTCATGTGGTCTAATATAAACTAATGTATTTTAACATTTTTAAATTACAAATTTCGTATTTCTTATTAATACTTATTACATACACATGTTTTACATCTTTCTCTAAATATGCTTAATCTAGGTAAAAAAAAATATTTCGCTGGGAAGTAAGCTATACATTTTAATGTCTTTATACGGTAAACAATTGGGATTTGTTTACTTTTTTTAGTATAATATCTTCTTTCTGTCTCGTATGGCGTGTGTGGAAGTCTTTATTGTAATGTGGTTTGTCTCTAAAGTAAGGTGGTAGTAAATTGTCAAAACTTTATAAATTAAAATTAAAACGTTGCGGAAAATTCTTTGTTTAACACTCATTATATAATAATAATAATTGGATGATTTGTATAGCGCCGTTTTTGTGAAAAATCACCTCAAGGGCGCTGTACAAATATTTCTTAACTAATTATGTACAAACAGATACAGAAAAACATACTTACCTACCTGGCAGGTCGCTTCAGATGAACACAGTTTTATTAGAAAATTTATTTATAGAGATGATAGTTTTACATGGTTATTTGTTGCTCCTTTTCTATTGATGTTACATTTATTATAATATTAGTGGGACAAGAAGAGTTGGTATTTATTGAGATACTTATAATTTTTAGGACTGGAAAGTATTCATAAAATGAATTTTAGGACTCAAAAATATCTATAAAATTACCTCAAAAAGCGTAAGAAGCTTTTAATAAATACTAACTTTTTATATCTCATTCCTTCAGCATTTTATACATTGATTTATATTTATTAAACTTTAAAATTTGTCTCATTGCTCTATCTTGAGTTTTTTAAGCTACCTAAATTACTTAGATAGAGAACAGTAGAAAATGTGTGGTGGAACAATTGTTTCATAAATCAGTAAACTTGTTTTTAATCGAAATTTTTCTAACAGTTTTAAATAAAATCAGCATTTTTTTCAAGAGTCATCTTTGAGACAAATATTATTCCCAAGTATTTCCAGGTTTACACCATCCCTTATTACTTGGTGAAGTTCATCGTACTTTCGGTTACCAATGATCATGTACTTTGTTTTGAGATGTTGAGTTTAACTTGCTTATTTCAGCCATTTGCACACAATGTTAAGATCACTATTGATTTCTCAAGTAAACAAACAAGGGTATTGTGATGTTCTTCTAAGTCTCCAGTAATTCGTAGGTAAATGACAATACGATATGTCTATCTTTACGGTTTTTATTGTCGCTATTTTACAAGGGTTATCCTAAGTGATGAAGTAAACGCGAAACAACCTTATGTATGTTAACACTGAGTCATGCTATGTCTTTCATAGTCGGTTGTTCCTTTCATACTCTTGAACATACGTTCAAAACAGATTTAAAAAATGTTATCAATATTATAGTATTGTGCTCTTTATGTAGGTACAAAGTTTGTTGATGTGTTTTAAAATTATAAATTCGTTAGTTACATACATACATCTTCGTTCCCTTGTCCTACTCGGGCCGGGGACCCATCGCATCGAAAAGGCGCCTCTTTGCGTCCCTGTCCCGTGCTACGTTAACGACATCCGTCCATAGTAGGTTCAGCCTCTCTTCGCACAGCCGCTGGAGTTGCTTCTTCCACCTGTGTCTGTGGCGACCCACTGAATATCTTCCCTCTGGAATAGCACTCAGAATTTTCAGCGAAATTCGACCTTCTGGCATTCTTAGTACGTGCCCAAGCCACCTAAGTTGCGACTTTTCTATGAAGAGTAATAGTGGTTCGATGTTAAGCTCCTCCTGGAAAAATACGTTAGTTGACACTACCAGAATGCAGAATAGGGATTATTGATTTTATAACAGGTGATATTTGTGTGTTCATTTGACATTTTTCTAATTAGGTTTGAGGGATTGTTGAACAATCTTAAAAAATATAAAAGCGGAGTGTCATTGGTCTGGTGCAGTTATGAGTCTGAGACAATAAGTTCAATCTGACCGACTACAATTGACCTAAAACTGAATTGCGTGAGTTCCCATGACCTCACAGACAAATCAGTCGGTTTCCCCACTTACAATAATTGCACCAGTCTTATCGCAAGGGTACCCAAACGATAATAATTACACACTATTCTTATTTTTGCATATCTAACTGTTTGTAGAAGATTGCGAAAAGAAATTATTACATCTCATTATTTGTACGATTTGTACACACTTAGAAGAAGTTACCTTGACCAGTAAAAAAGCTGTAGCTACTAATTACTTAACGTAACAAACTAAAACAAAGTAATAATATAAATTGAAAAAAGTAAATGTATGATCACAGAGTAAATAATACATAGAGATGCCTTAACACGCAAGGGAAGAAATCAAAATAAGGGGGCGAGAAGCGAGCTAGATTTGCCGCCAATTTAAGAGGAATTTTAACATAAGCCAAAAATACTGCAGCAAACTGTGTGTCTTGTGTCACCAAAAATATATGTAACAGGTATAAAATTCGCTTGGCAAGCGGAGTCTGTAAATGTTTTTTGTAGGCGCAAAAAGCGGTTTTTATTTATTTTGTTAAGAATTTTGTAAGAATGAGAAAAAAATTATCAAGCGAATCTTTCATAAATAATTTGAGCTTTAAATCAGTATTTCCAAAACTTGTTTCTTACATGCGTTCATAATTTTCTAATAAAAAAGTTATTCAGTAGTTTACGCTTATGTTTTTACAACGTAATTAAAAGTTTATTTTAATTTCTTATCAAGGGAATTTCTAGGAAAATGTTCAATTTATCCCAATTTATGCATGGTTTTTGGTTATCATAATGTAAACCGATTCGTAGTATAGATTAATCGAAATAGTGATTTCACTGATAGTTTCGCCTTAAGTAAATTAGCAAACAAGTAAAAAGGTTCGACTTGTTTACAAAAACCGAACATTTTGTTAAAGAATTTAGTTTGACTCTTTTATAAATGTTTTATCGCCGAAAAAATCTCTCGAAACCAATGTGGACGGCAGTGAACTAGGCTGGTGCCAAAATAGTACGTTAAGGCATGTCTATTCATTCTGACGTCAGTGTGTGCAATAGATTTTTTCTCTTCTTCTTTCGAGGTTCATTTATCGGTGCCATTCTATTTCTGATGATCGATTTATCTTTTTCTCCTAGCAATTATTTGTTTCCCTATTAATGCAATTCCACTTCTGACGATCCATTGCTCTTTGCTCATAGCAATCCTATGCCATTCTATCTCTGGTGATCCATTGCTCTTTGCTCATAGCAATCCTATGCCATTCTACCTCTGGTGATCCATAGCCTTTTGCACAGAACAATCCTATGCCATTCTACCTCTGGTGATCCATAGCCTTTTGCACAGAACAATCCTATGCCATTCTACCTCTGGTGATCCATAGACTTTTGCACAGAGCAATCCTATGCCATTCTACCTCTGGTGATCCATAGCCTTTTGCACAGAGCAATCCTATGCCATTATACCTCCGGTGATCCATAGCCTTTTGCACAGAGCAATCCTTTAAATCTATTTTACTCGAGTTTACCGTTCATTTTGCTCCGAGTAATCCTCTGTATCCCGAATGATACCACTATTCCTCTGATGATTCTCCTCTCTCATCTTTTCAGGTCGGCCAGCAAAATGTTCATAAAGCTTTACATTGGTCTGTTTAACTTGGTATACCGTTAATGGTTCCGTCCTTCCCTCTCAGTACACATGACGAATTAATGCTACAGTTCCGGCAGTTGGTAGGAAAGTATTTTTTGGTTACTGCCGTGTTTCCTTCCTACGTTACTTTCCTTTTGCGATTCCTTGTACTGGGCCCGATGATTGTACAATTTATAGTGGGCTATAAAGACGAGTAGCGGTTCGTGGTCGTAATCATTAGAGCGATTTAAAAAGGCAAGATTTTTTTCCTCTTCTTCGAATATTATACATTATGGAGTCACTTCATTTAAAAAGTTTGCGTGGAAAAGTAGGTATCAGATATTAAAAAACGGAAAAAAATTAAGACAGCCACAGAAAAGGCACAAGAATATATGTGATAAGATATATTTTGCCACAGAAATAATTTAAAAAAAGGCGAAAAACATTTTAAAAAATACATTTTTTTTAAATGCAAAAATTTTCAGTATGACTTTATGCAAAAAAAAAAAATCGTATTAAAATCGAGTTCCATCACGAATTAATTGTTTTAAAATTAGAAATAACAATAAATATTAAAAACAATATTCAAAGCTTTTATACAATAAAATAATTTTAAAAAAAACATAGAAAAGAAGATAGAAAAATTATATTTGCCCTATAAAGCGCATCGAAATAGCGAATTTCGGCTTTGACGCATGTTCCGGCACTGTTAGAAACCGTACGAGTATATATGTTGTATGAAATACCCCATAAGTTTTATAGCTTCATACGTGCGTTCCGGGATTCGGATCGCGCTTTGTTACTATTGGTGGATTTTTTTACTATGGAGTCGTGGTGCGGCGTTTATGAATTTGTACTGGGAAATACTATGGAGTAGTGTAATGGTAATATAATATAACAATCTAAGAGAGTCTTGTTCGCTGTAGTTTTTCTTTAGGATAAAAATGATATAATTTTCCGTCAATGGATGAAAGAAGATCGAGTGAGGCAATTGCTGCGTTCATCGATGCAATGTATAAACATAATGTAGCCGGAGCATCTCAGAATTAGGTAATGCTTCTTTACTGGGTACTTTTAGTTCACTTCGATTGGCGTTGGTCTTAGGCAAGCTTTACGGCTTCATCTGAAGTTTTTGTGTTTATTCGTTCATAATAATAAAGGAAGTTGTTCATTTCATTGGGTTATAAACAATATTCCGAATTGTAGATATGGTTTATGGCTTTCGGAAATGTTAAGATCGACGCGGTGTGCTAGTTTGATAGTTGTCTGAAAAAATGTGATCACAGAAGCGTTGGATTTCTGCACGTATATTTTACTGTTTTTGAAAACGGGGGAAAATCGTATTTACATTGATATGATTTAAAAAATGAGCTTTCTTCTTGTTTTTTTTCTGATGTCCTCTCCTATAGAGGGTTGACTATGATCAGGGCAATTTTCACCCTGCATTTACTGCACTCGTACCAGTTGTGCAAGTTTTGAAGCAATGAAATGGGACATATTCCTACTACGTCTTTCATCAATCTCGCCCTAAATTATAAATAAGGTATTATTTATAGTCAATTTATTTTTTATAACTTATTGAAGTTTATAAACCTCATTGTAATATTTAATCATTGAAGAAGATAATATTAACACATCCCAAATGAACAACGAAACCGAAAAAACAACAGAAATTAAAAAGATTTCAGTCGCATCTGGGACTCGAACCCAGGACTTCTGCCTATCCGAAGTAACCGCTTAACCAACTTAGCTAATGAGACCAGTTCAATTTACGCCATTTACACCGATATCATACTTCAAGTTCAAGATTTGTTAATATTATCCTCCATTTTTTATAAATCCCGGAGGTCCTGGGTTCGAGTCCCAGATGCGACTGAAATCTTTATATACCCGGATAGGTAGAGGTCCTGGGTTCGAGTCCCAGATGCGACTGAAATCTTTTTAATTTCTGTTGTTTTTTTCGGTTTCGTGGTTCATTTGGAATGTGTTAATATTATATTATTTATAGGTTCAACTTCACATATTTAGCCATTCAACCAAGAACTTCAAAACTATCTGTCGATGGTATTTTGAGGATGCGCCTATATATATGTACATGATCCTAATTTATTTTACACGTTAATATTTGATTTAGAATATCCTGATTTTTATAATAAAAAATAAATGGATTATCTCTATAGCGCCGTTTTCGTGAGAAAATCACCTCAAAGGCGCTATTGTTCTTACCCTCGGGGTTAAAGGCATTTTGCTTAATTGCACGTCAATGGAGTGGTTTAAGTTTCACAGAATTATTAAAAATCACGCATACTTAACACGTATAATTTATGGTTACTTACTTACACTTGAAGTCTATTATTATTTTTAAAATTGAAATCATTTTTATCTAACTATCTATTTCTGGCTTTTGGCATAGGTACTTTACAAACATCGCAAATTCATTAGTTCGATTCATTTAATATAATTATTATGCCACAAATGACTCACTGACATTGTTTATAGTCAATACTTATGATAATATTGAGTTTTACTTTTGTTAAAAAACGCACATCTCGATAATATATAAGGAATGTCATTCGCTGAATGATAGCTCTCATCCGAGAGAACCGCAACCGGAGTTAAGCAAAAAGTATTTTAAGCCTGCTTTAAAAAGAACTGGAATCAAACCCCCGCTTTTCATGTTCCACGGAAGAATAGAGAAAACATAAAAAACGAATCGTTCTGATTCTTGAATAAGGAACCCCAGTCCAATTTTTTAAATATTTATTTTTTTATCAATAATGACGTTCAAACTTAAATACCAGTATATTTCTTTTTTTTTTAAATTTAGTTTTCATAGTTAATTTTTCAAAGCCCGCCAAAACGCTCCAAATCTATGGCCGGTAGGTTTTGATTAGTTTTGAGGTTAGAATGTCAAATGTCACAACAAGGAAGAGATTTACCGTACATAATTTTATACTCTATGGTAAACCATAACTAAACATAAGTAATGAAATTTTGTACCTTTTTAGAAACTTTAACTCGAATAATAATAATAGTATTGAGCATCAATATTATCGTAATATCCGTATTGATAATTGGTTTAATCATGAATACTCTAATTTATTTCACAAAAACAGTTTTTTTATATTAAACAACAATTATAGAGCTTAAAATTACCCAAATTAACTTCATATTTCGCCAAAACTAAAAAAAAAAAAGTATTTAAAATACAAAACAAAGGTGAACAATTAAAATGTCCGTACTAACTTAATACAAAAACAGAATGCTCACGTGACATCAGATGTTCCAAATGCACTGGTACCAACATAACAAGGTGTTTTGATGAGATGATTTTTTATCCACTTTCAAATAACGATTTTTAATTCTACGTATTATATACAATAAAAGTTATATATTCAGAATCGGCGTTTGCGGAACTATATGAATATATATTTTTAAAGCCATTATATTTTTCACTGGAGTTCCTTATTTAGTCGAATAACTGGTAGCAATAAGTTCTTTAATCCAAACTAGATGAATAGGTGGAGAGTAAAATTAATTACGCAAATTTCTTTTTTTTTAAATGCTTTATTTTAGACGTTTTTATTTATTTCGGACACAGTAAGTTAGGTTTTCGTCCAATAACCAAGAATGAATTTTAACAATCCAACGGACCATCGATTCCCGTCATGACCAGCTGTGGCCAGATAATAAATGAGCCAATTGGTCACATTATCGCGGTGTTTGACGGCACTTTCGTTTAATTTAAGAGAGGTGAATTTCGATCGAATTACAAGAGACGGGCGTTAACAATAAAATGCTTGAGATGGTAATAATATTTTAAATTTAGTATCGTAATTTCTTATTATCGAACGTAATATTCCGTGAAACGCAAAACAAATTTATAACGATGATAAAAGTAGTTAGATACTCGTATAAAATCATTTTGAACGTTTTTTAATGTCAGTGTTTTATAATCTTTGTTGTAACGTTCTTCACTGCCTGAGTTTTTAATTCTTAAGGCGATGCAATGGGAAGTAATGCAAAATCGTATGTTTTCGGTTTGAAAGATTGATAGCCCAGAACTATCATAGATGATTTTATTAAATTCTGAAAATAGAACACACCTTGGCCTTTTGTGTGACTGGAGTTTTTTTGGTGAGTCTTTTTATCTAAAAAAATGTTTAAAGTGCAAAATCTCCTACTTATTTTTTTTAGAATATGTCCGAAAAATATTTTAGTATTTATGCCTGAGCTTTACAAAAAAAATAAAACACCAATTTCGTAATGTTTTTTTTTCCGCGTAAATCGAAACATTCAATCGGTGTTAAGCGGGAATTTCAACCTTTTCGCTACCTGCATAAGGAGTGTGTGATTTCATTAGAATTTTACGAAGTGAATCCCCTTAATTGATAATTTTTGTCTTTTTTTAGAGCGTAGGCTTTAATTCGATTCTTAATACTGTTTTTTTTTTGTGTGATTAGTCATTCCACATGGCAGAACAAACGTGTTGGCTCAGCATAACTTGACACGGGGTATGGCGCTGCTAAAATTGATATCTTCAACAAAAACCTTGAAGGTTTCAAGAGATATGCAAATAAGTCTCTTAATTTATGTAATTTCAATTATTTTTTGTCTGTGCTATCTCTGTTACTGTTCAAGTGTATAGTAAATGGAAACAACCTGTTATAGATAAAAACAATCATGGTGTACTAGGTATTTATAAGCAGCGCCCTTGAGGTGATTTTTCACAAAAACAGCACTATACAAATCATATAATAATAATTATTAAATCATTTTAAAGGGCGCAGGTTTGAATGTATTTGAGTACACCATTTGTAGTTCCAATTGGTTTTAAACGGTATGGAACACCCGCCCACAGTCCATTCTTTCTCCGCAGTAGTCCTGGGATATATTACACCACTACACAAGCAAGAATCTCTTTAAATTTATTCTTCTGTAAAATCCGTAGCCTGCTACAAAGTGGGATTAAAATAACCCGATACCACCTACAATTTAACACAGATAACTTTGCGAGTGTTAATTTTAAGACATTTTTGTCATCCAAAAAATCTACATTAGTGACGTCAACGACTGTAAAGCTAAGTGTGTCATGCGTGTTAGTGTTCAAACCACATTCGTTTATAATTATTGAGGTCAGTAGCAGATACAAAATGAAATATTAATACTGGTGAATTTATTTTAATGCCTTTAGATATTGGAGTATCACAGCAGATCTGAAGGGTGCCGCGACAGATCACTTATGATTTCATTAACCAGACTACTGCACTTATAGACCAGTAGTCAGGTTAAGGAAAAATCCCGGTATTTAAATCATGGCGATTCTTTTCAGATACGTTGATCTAGATTGATAGATACTCTCAGTATCCCCGGTGAAAGACCACACTTCAGAATCGAGACGTTGCTTGATATTGCTTTAATCGTATTAAACAAGATATGAATAGCCAGGTACTTCTCAATTTTCCTCTCTCCTATCTTCTTCCCTTCCCTTCACTCTCACGAAATACTACAATTGGGGACGGTATATTTCAATTGTTGTGTCTCCTCTACAGATTCAGCAGTGACTTGAAACTATATGATTAGATTCCTTTGCTTCCCCCAATTCTTTCAATTCCTTCTATTCTTTTTATCTAATATTTCTTCTAATTCTTTTAAACGCTTGTATAAAATTTAAAAAAAACCTTACTTAGTTCTCTTACATTCTTTAATTACTTTAGCTGGTTAATTGATTAAATTATTTTAATCCTTCTAATTCCACAAACTACTTCTAATCTTATTATATATTTATATATTTTACATACATACATCTTCTTCCCTTTGTCCTACTCGGGTCGGGGATCCATCGCATCGAGAGGGCGCCTCTAGTCGCCCCTGTCCCGTGCTACGTCAACGACATCCCTCCATAGTAGGTCCAGCCTCTTCTTGCACAACCTATGGATTTGCTTCTCCCGCCTGTGTCTGGGACGGCTCACTGGACGTCTTCCCTCTGGAATTACACTCGGAATATTAATCGGAATTCGACCTTCTGGTATTCTTAACACGTGCCCCATGCCACCGCAATTATGACTTTTTTTTGGAAGATTAAATATCTTAATTAATTATTTCAGTTGTTCTAATTATTTGAGTGGCTTTAATTACGTTAATTAATTTTAATTATTGCAATTATTTTTATTACCTCTAATTCTTACATTAATTTTATTTTCCTAAATTCTTTTAATTATTTTATCCATGTATTTTAATTAAGATATGTTATCATAGTGTTAACTTCGTCCGCCTTAACACAGGAACACCCTTAACACGGCAGGCGAAGCATCACTATCGTACTGTAAAATTTTTGTGTACAGTACCAGGGAACATTTCTCCCTCTTCCTGTATCAACTGTGGTTAGAGGTGCATAAATGTGGAGATAATCTTCTCTACCCAGTGAGCGGGCTGCCTATTGCTACTGTCGGGCTTTTAAATAAAAAGACATAAGGGAAATAGAAAATAAATCATAATATAAAATACAGAAAGAGAAGAAAAAAACCAATAAAATAATTTTTTTTTTTTTTTTTATATTTTCATATGAAGCGGTAACTTAGTGATGTGACATTATAATTTAAAAAATAAAACAATAACTTTTTTTACATCACTTTTATTTATACTTTTTTGCGATTTGTTTTATTATGTATAGACACTAGAACTATCCATAATTAAACAAATCGCAATAAATAACGGTTATCATGAAAACTAAATCATTAACATTCTAAATAAAAAGCTAAAAAAAATATCGTCAAATAAGTTTTTGTTCAACAGTACCCCCCTTAATAATAATATAATAAATAATAATAATCAACCGTACCAATGGCGTAGAATCTTATATATCAACAACTTTTCTCAAAAAAGCATTAAAAACCTTCCGTCAGAGATTAAACCAGCATTTTACACAGACAATAGTTTAGGTAAATTTTTAATTAATGGTAAAGATAAAGAAGACAGTTTAGGCCACTCGGGCATTTATTCACTTCAATGTAATGATTCCCCGGCGTTCTATGTAGGCAAAACGTCGCGTAATGTTAATATCCGTGTAAAAGAACACTTAAGATGTCTAAATAATAATGGGTTCTCCAAAATTGCTAACCATCTCTTTAAAACAGACCACACATTCAATAAAAATATAGGCACTAGTTTACTGCATAAAAATGGAATCGGAATTCGACTAGATAACTTAGAAGCATTAGAAATAAGGATAGCCAAAAACACTAATAATAGACTCATAAATAATCAAATTAATTTAAATAAGAGTCCAATCCTTAAATTATTCCCAATAAACAAAGTACACACCCTTCCCGGAAAGCAGGTCCCTGCTGATCTCCCACCCTTGGCCCTTCACTCGCCTGTTTGTATCAATCTATAACACATGTGCATCTTAGTTCATAGTTTAGTTGTATACTACCCTGAAGAAGCTACGGTAGTAGCGAAACCCGGTCGGCTTAAGTATAAATAACGATAAAATAAAGTTTGTTATAACATTTCTAATAACACCATAAGGTATAATAAACTTAAAATACAATATTATAAGGTATCAAAAGAGAAGTAAATAATAAAGAACGGTACTGTATTTCCAATAACACCACTATTTTCCATGACGCGATAGAAGTGGCTAATTGGCTTTTTATAATATGCGAGGTTGTTTATAAAGATCTCCATATCGTTAAATTCTATATCATTGTACAATCTACACATTCGAGACATTGGATTTAGGCAATACTGTTATTAAATAATTCAAGCTGAAGCGTTCTATGCCTCCTTAAATAGCGTATATTAGGCACTTTGATGCGAATACTACATAGACAATGAGTTGTTTCGAGATTGTTGTGAATAATTTTAAATAAGTATGTATATTAAGTTACTAAGTACATTTATTAGTATTGGTGAAAGACCACCATTCAGAATTGAAACGTTGCTTGAAATGGCTTTTAGCCGTGTTTGGTGACCAGATCTGATTAGCCAGGTATTTTCCCACCTTCCTCTACACCTTCTCCTTCCCCTCTCCAATACCTTCAGCCTCGCAACATTCCCCAATTGGGGATGCCATAGTCTCACTGCCTCCAGATGGTTGGGAGCAGTTGGGACTCTTGTGGGGTATTCATGTAAAAAAAAAAAGGAAAATATGAACCATCCATACCCGAGGATCTCAGAAATGTGCATTGACTCTACATTGTAACATGAAGAATTGACCATCGGTCTGAAACATGTTGGGTAAAAATGACAGCGACTGAAACAAAGCATTTGCATAAAAAGAATGGTGTCACATTTATTTTCCAAATTTTTATGAAATAAATACACGTTTAATTTCTTATTCAATAAATTTAATGCAAATTCACTTTGTGGCATCAATTTAAATTAAAGAAATGTGTTTAAAAACATTTAATAATTACAAGGACAGTGATGATTTATTTAAATATTAACTAATAAAATAGCATGCATTTTTAGAACCATGTTTTGGTGAAGATTTGCATTGCGCAACGATCGATGTTTTTTTTAATTTTTTTTATTTATTGCACAACTCGTTTTTTGTGCGTAAGAATTATTTTGGGGTTTGCAGTCAAGAAAGAAAAGACTCCATAAATTAACGAATTAGTTTCAACTGCAATTATCGTTACAAGTTGATCAGCGGTTAACTTTTCCCCTGGAATTAAATACTGATTGCTAATTAGTATAGTTATTTATTCAGTTGTTTGTCTTCCGTGTTACTAAATCGGCGAGTGCTTGCATCAGGACCAAGATGTTGGGAGATCAAAACTCGGCGAGTGCAATTTTTTTTAATAATGTATTCGGTTTTTTATTTATAAAATTCACACGGCCTATTCCAGAGGGGAATATACTTTCTTTATCACTTTGATAATCGATACATTGATTATTTCTTTAAATTTGTTAACCAGATCTGAACAGTTAGGTTTTTTCCATCCGTGCTCATTACTGTTTCCTTCATCTCCTCATTTTCTTCGGCTTCATAAAATTTCCCAAATTATTGGAGATGCCATTGTCCCACTGGCTCTTGGCCGTTGGGAGTGTGGGTATCTATCACTTGAAAATGAAGATGATCTTCAGTCGTAGTCGTTGCCACGACTTGTTCAAGATTCCACTTGGCAGAACAGCTGTTCTAGCACAGCATAGCATGACAAGAGAAATAGTCCTATTGAATGAAATATCTAAAACAGTAGATATATTTAATTACTCTTTAAATAACCTTAAAAAAATTTATACCTATCTTCCCTAATGTTGGGAATGCTAAAATAAGAAATCTTTGACTATAAATGGATGAGTAATATGTGGTACAATATTTAAAAAAAAGAAATATTAATTAAAAAATGAATTAAACAAATCGGAATAGCCAGGTACTTCCCAGCCTTTGTTTTCCCCTACTACTTTCCCTCCGCAATTTCATTCCTAAAATGAAGATTGTGTCAAGATCTTTTTGCAACTTTCTTACAAAAAAAACTCGCCTTGGACATGTCGAAATGTGCAACATGTGCATAGATTCATGCATACTGAATGTATAATTTATTATAATATAAAATGATTAAACTATTTTTCCACCTTTCTCAATATTTTATTTATTGACTAGATATATCCATGAACACATATCAACTAAACAAAAATTATACTGTAGATAAAACAGTACGTTTTTTTTACATTTTTGAGGTGTCCTAGATTTTGACCTTTGCGATATTCAACGAGATTAAAAATGGCTAAAAACCAGATTAAATCTTTTGGCAATATTTCTAATCAGTATTTATTCGTGTCTACACGAATATACCCGGTCTACACGATTATTTTTATTCTAGGGCGCATTTCAAAAGAATGAAAAAAAAACTTCAATAAACTTTCGAAATGCCGATAATATAGAAATTCATAAACAGTATTTCGAATTGTAGATATGGTTTATCGCTTTCGGAAATGTTAAGATCGATGCAGTGTGTTAATTTGCTAGTTAATTGAAAAAATGTGATCACGAAGGCATTCGGTTTACGCATGTATTTTTATTTAATTTAGGGATTACCCCACAGAGCAAATAACACATAAAGGGGCGAGCTTCGGCGTGTCATTGGCATTTTATTTGTGAATAAATGCATAAAAACAGCCTGCAGGCAACTCGCATTACACTGCAAAGTATTAGTATTTACTCTTCGAATAGCAAATCTGCTAATGATCAACTTTTCCTTTTTACTATTGTGAAGAATTCATCGCAAATCTTCTTTCTTCTCGTAGCTGTGCTAACAGATTCCAATCTAACCCAAACAACCAATTTAAGTAAAACAGCAAATAAGTAAAAGGTTCTGTTTGTTTACAAAACCCGAATATTTTGTTAGAGTATTTAGTTTGATCCTTTTATAAATGTTTGCTTACCTCAATCAAAAACACGTGAAATAAACCTGGACGGCAGAGTATTAGTGTCACTTAAAACTATTGTATAAAATAACACGTAGGTGTCTGAAATGTAACCCGATAGTTTTGATAATTCACCACCCCCATTTTTACAACGTTTGATTGTGCAGGAAATCATAATTAATTTCTAATCGGTACTTATTTATGTCTACACGAATATACCTGGTCTACACAAATATATTTATACTAGAGCGCATATAAAAAGAATGCAAAAAAACTTCAATGAAATTTCATAATGCCGCCTGGTGATAGATAGAAATTAATAAATTTTATCCATTATTTCTGTTTTCTTATAAATTTTATCAAACAGCTAAAATGGGTCAGACGTGCGAAACACTACAAAAACAAGTTTACTCTCTGATCATTCATTACAAAAAAGTGCACTTTTAACGGAAAAGAGTAATTTGTATGGATTACACGATATTAAGAAAAAAAAAACTTTGCCAATATATAAATTAATAATAGCAGTTATTGTGCTACGAATGATGTAGAAATTGAATGACATTTTTTTAATTTTTCTTTTTAATAATTCGTTCAATGAGAAAATTTGCAATTGGAACTATTTTGCTCTTTTTTTTGTCGCCTTTTAAACAAATCTGATGGTTTCCTTGATTATATATCTCCATGATATCTGCTCCATTGATACTAAGACCCAGAGAAAATTAGGGGGTATTGAGATGGCACAGTTTTAATGGGGATTTCTATTTTTCAATCAAGTGTAAAAGTTATGAATCGAAAATAAATCGAAAGTAGTACTATTTATCAAACGAATAGTATTTATAAAATTTCGTAAAAATCGTTTACTTTGTGGCTAGGCATAATGATTTAAAAAAAAAATACATATATATTTTTTTAAATTTAATGTAAATCAAATTTAAAAATGTTATTATTAAGTTCTGCAAGTATTTTTAGTTGTTATTATTGTGACAGCTGTTTCGGCGTTTAAGGTCATTTTCAAACTGTCTGAAACAGCTGTCACAATAATAACAACTAAAAATACTCCCAGAACTCAATAATAACATTATTAAATTTGATTTACATTAAATTAAAAAAATAAATTAAATGGAGTTCTACGAATTAAACACAAAAACAATTAATGCCATAATGATAGTATAAATATCTCCAGAGTGGAAGATACTCTCAGTATCGCCCCGGTGAAAGACCACCATTCAGAATTGAAACGTTGCTTGAAATGGCTTTTAGCCGTGTTTGGTGACCAGATCTGAATAGCCAGGTATTTCCCCACCTTCATTTTCCTCTTCCCCTTCTCCTTCTACTCCCCAATACCTTCAGTCTCACAAAATTCCCCAATTGGGAATGCCACAGTCTCACTGGCTCCAGACGGTTGGGAGCAGTTGGGACTCTTGTGTGGTATTCATATAAAAAAAAAAAAAAAAAATGCATAAATTTATTTTAAACCACTTGATAGTTTGCTATAACGATCGACCGGTTTCGGAAGTAACCTTCCTTCGTCAGGACTATATTAAAACTAACACAAGATACAAAATAAGGATAGACATAAATGAATATTTAGCAGTAGCGTGCAGTCTATAAAGGCTGAAAAGGTGTGCCTGCCTAAAAAAATATCGTTACATGAACTTTTAATTTATTTTTACGGCAATCGACATAAGATAAAAATTAAAACGGCCATCATCATGGCCTTAAATATTTTACATTTAACATCAGCCGCGTGTTTTGATTTACGCAAAAAAGCTTCACCAAAATCTGTGTTTTATTTTATTTTGTAAAGCTCAGGCATAATTATTAAAATGTCTTTCGTTCATATTCTATTCTTTTCACATTAAACATTTTTTACGTCTGATACTTTATTTTTTCCTATGGTTATAAAAAGACTCACCAAAAAATGCTCCCTTAAACGAAAAGGCAAGGTGTCTTCTAATTGCAGCATTAAATTAAATCATCTATGATGTTTCTAGGCGATCTAATTTTCAAACTAAAAACCCATGAGTTTGCATTACTTTCCGTTGCATCGTCTTAACCATTTCCATCGAAAAGACTGCGGAATACCCTTGGTCATAGAGCAATGCACGCCACTGATATTTAGATGTTGGACTGGGAGATGACCAAAGGGAAAGGGATAATTAGGAGGTTTTCAGATGGAACCCAGTAGTTCATTGGAAAAATATCTAGAAGAGGAGAAGTTAAGTAATACAAAAATAGTAGTACAGTTTTGTCTCGGTGAGAATAGACTATAAATATAATAGAAGCAATTAAATAATTTTAATAATATCCGCAGATATCAAAGAGATATACAATCGACAAGATCATCATATTTGTACAACATAAGAACTTATAAAATAGCATTAGTACAGCAAATATCAAGAAGATATACATCAATGAAGCTGCGTTTAAACATAAAGCGTTGTTGCTACTTGTATAATACCAGTATGTGTTGTATGCAATTTACTGAGATTATGTATGACCTACTTTCTTTTAATTTTTATTATATTTTTATGAGTAATTATTTTGGATGTTGTACATCGTGTATATTATCTTTAAAATTGCCTTAAAATATTAATTTTGTAAATTTTCTAAAGGGAATAAAGAATTGAATTGAATGGAAAAGAATTGAAAAAAATTTAAAATATTACTCACTTTCTCATGGCAGCGTTCAATACAAGAACTTCAGGCAAGCCACAGGCAGTCCCAATGAGAGACAGCAAGCAGTGGGGTGGGAGATGGCGCCTCGAACTCTTTACGCCATCCCCAGCGTCCCCGAAATAGTACTGCAATAATTAAATAAAAAAAAAACAAACAGTAAGATGTTGTTAGACAAATCCTAAAATGTTTTAACGCAGGTAGTAAAAAATAAAGCACATGTAATTAATAATAATAGTAATATTTATTTCTTTGAAACAGACATTGTGTAACATCTCATCACATTTAAGAAAGCTTTGACTGCCCAACTGGGAACAAATCCCGTTTTAGGACAGTCAAATTGACAAGTTTAGTTCATATTAAGTTCCATTAGACAAAAATAGAAGGGATAATAGCTAGTATTGACATAGTATTGCAATATAATATATACAGATAAAAGTATAATAATTAATTATAAAGAGATTATGTATATGTGTTTGAAAGGTACTGGTTGGTGCAATAAGGAAAAAAATGCGTTTAAAATTGTGTACTAAAAAAAGATAATATTTTTGAGTAATATTGATAAGATTGAGTTACGTATCACTCAGCTTTATGAGCCGACGATGAAAATCAGGGATGCAGCCCGAATAGGATGAAGCAAATAGTTAATAACGTATTAAATATATTTAATTCCGTAAGTACAAAAAGCAACTCTCGTAAATTGTTTACAAGCAAATGTTTGTCCTTTTTTCTTTCCTTGGTTATGGTTTTTAATCCAGTTAAGAACTTTTCCCAAAGAGCACAAATAATGTAAAATAAATTCAGTCAAGTAAATCAAGCCATGAGATGGTAATAGTAATAAGGACAAAGCGCCGCAGTACTAGTTAGATAGAAAAGATGAAGGGTATTATATAATTCCTGGGATATTGTTACAAGCCCTAGATAGATAAATGATTATAAAAGATTTCTTCAAATGATTGATAACTTTGTGGCATCATTATTAATTATATAATTGAAAATACACTTTGTATATACCACTTTATTATAGTATATAAATATTTCTACATGTTTCGATAGCAATGCTATCATCTTCAGGAATAAATTAATACTATTATAGTATTCATGATATTATAGTATTATGAATACTATTATAGTATTCATGATATTATAGTATTATGAATACTATTATAGTATTCATTTATTCCTGAAGATGATAGCATTGCTATCGAAACATGTAGAAATATTTATATATTTTAATTAAAGTGGTATATACAAAGTGTATTTTCAATTATATGATTATAAAATAATTTATAAAGAGTGATTTTCATTTTTTAGTTTAGTGTATAGTTATAATGAATTACATATGAAGGTAGATACATACGAGTATATTGATTTTTTTTTCTTTTAAATAAACATATCCATATCATATACGTACGTGTAAAGTGGCGTACACAAATACTTATAATGATTTTTGAAATATAGGTATCCTGTTATAATATTTTATTTATTTTGTCAGACAACAAATTAATTCAAACTTGCTATCAGAATAAATCATCAATTATAATAATTACACTGACTATATAATGTGGTATTATGAACTTAATTACAACAACCGGTACTGAGGGCAAAAAAGTATTCTAAAAACGTGTGTCTTTTGTAAGTAATTAATTATAATTTTTAATCAACTACATTATCCATATTTTTTATGTCTTCATAAATGAAATTAAAATATCAAATTAAAATTAATAGTAAAATCTTAGAACCTCTTTTTTGTGACATTATTTTGCCTTCAACACTTTAACACCTTCGTTTGTGTTTGGTCATCGTGCAAACAAACAATATCGTTTTTGCACTATCGTGTTTTTGCACGCACAGAGTTTCGGTGAGGTAGTGAATTAAACATTATTTTAACTAAATAATTCATAACCTTTATTTCTGACACCACACGTGTTTTTTAACCCATTTATTAGCGATATTTATACGTCGATTGTATATTTGTTTATTTATTTATTCTTAAATTTAAAAAACAGAAACTTTAGCTACTCATCTCACTAGGACCGTCCTGTGTTGAGATGAGCAGCTTTAAAATTTTAGTGAAACGATCTATATTATAATAAAATATTTATATATTTTTTAAATAACTCCAAAGCTATTCAGTCTATAAACAACTATAAAATCTACAGTAAATCTTTAAGTTGGGCCGTGCACTTATATATTACAACAATAATAATTTAATTATAATCCAAATAACTATCATAAAGTATCTGTGTTCCAATTATCCATAATCATAGGGTGACCATATTTTTGTTAACAAGAAGTAGTGAGTAAATTATAATAGGTAAATAATAATAGGTAAATAATAATAAGTAAATGATAATCAATAAACAATAAAAAATAAATAATAATAAGTAAATAATATTCAGTAAATGGTATTAAGCATATAATAATACACATATAATATTAATAAGTAAATTGTAATAAGTACTTAACTATAAAAAAGGTAAATAATAATAAATAAGTAAGTAAGTATATGATACATTATGTTTGATGGTTCTATGAAAATATTTGGTTTGTGTTCCTAATATTTTTTAAATACATAAATTACGTTCATATGTTAAGTACTGACTGTATTCAGTCCATAATGGTATAACGAACAAAAATATTGATTTGTTGGTATCTAGGATCTCGTAATAAAAACATAAAGGTATTATTATCTCCTAACATTATTCTATATTCCTTCACTAATTAATAACGTTCGTTTCATCTAGTTTCCTTAATATATTTTATGACCGAACAGTACCGTGTATCCTGTCAACATATTACAAAATAATACCAACATTTAATATGTATCATTATCATTTAAATATTGTATGGGGTACCTAACCGGAAGGCATTCGACGAAGGTCGAACAGATACTAACTAATTTACAGTAGAAAAAGTAGCTACATAATAACATTCAGTCCAAACGGCCAATACTGTTGCTTAACTAAGATCAATCTTGAATTTTACGAAATTTAAAAAGCACAGGCGTAATTTATCATTTATTAAATGCCTTATTCGAAGCAAAAAAAACCTGCGGGCGGCATTTTGTTAAGGCGCGTGTACAAAAATATACTCGCAATGACATAACATTATAACACATTTTTTATTATGGCCACACCGATAAAGAGATAGGAAAACGGGTTTTGTTTTTGGCACAACCGCAGAGTTGATCTTGATGCTGGAAATGGCGGGAAAAAATTCGGCTAGGATTTTTGTCAACACAATCTATTTAGCCTAGTTTGTAACACGTATCTTCTTATGCTCCTTGCTGGAAAGCCTTTTTTGTAAAGTGCTTTGAACTTTAGAATAAAATCAAAACTAATAATAGCTGACTTTAAAGGCTGGCACTAAAAAATAGACGCGTTGCAGGTGAACTCTCGAAATACTGCGAGTGATTTATCCGTAAATCCTCTCTGTGCATTTAGGACAGTATATAGGGTTTCAGAAGAGAATAATGTAAATGGAAAACGTACTGGAATTGTAGGAAAAAGGTTAAAAAACGCCTTCACTGGTTTTCAAACTGCACATTTTATTATTGTTTTTTTTTTTATCATTTTTTTTTTATTCTTTTAAGTTACATTACAAGTATTTCGCAAAATATTTCATTAAAGTGTATTCTTGGTCGTGTATACCTTATCAGAAAAGATGAGTTCTTGTTTCTGATAAGGGAACCACGATTCTTAAGAGGAATATGTAAAATACTTCTCATACATAAAAGATATTTACTAAACTAGTTAAAAAAAATAAAAATATATATATATATCATTATATTTAGGTGTGTATTTTGGCCTCAAATCCAACTTTAAGTTATGTATGAAAGAGGCAGCGCAGCCGTTCCTCTTAATTTGGTAGGTACATAATATTTGATTTGCTTTTGTTTTGTATGAAATATTTACGTCTGTAAGTTTTTTTTTAAACGACAGTTTAATTTTATTTATTTGTTCTGATTGGCCATTAATACCGCGCATTTCAATGGGGTGGTTATTATAATTTTTTATGGCTTGACAAATATAATGGTTTTGCATTTGAGTTGTTTTAAAATGAGATGTTATACATTGATTTCCATTTCATATAAGTTTGTAATATTTTTGATTTGCTTTAAGATTTTTCTCTTTACAAATTTTTGAATAGAAACTTGCTCAAATATATCTTCAACATTTAATAATTTCAGACATTTTGGGATGCATTTTAGTATGATAGTTGGATTTTTTTTAAAATTTAATGTAAATTAAATTTAATAACGTTATTATATCAAATTAATCAATAAACATTATTAAATTTGATTTACATTGATTTTTTTTTAATAAATTGAGTTCTACGAATTAAATACAAAAAAACAATAAATGATAGTTGGAGGATTTTTATCTTTTAAAACCTTTTACGTTTTCCTAACTGTCGATTAGAATTTACAGAGAAATTATTTGTGGTATTCCTTGGGTTTAGCAACATGCAGATTGATGTTTAGGGCCATTTTGAGTGCTGACTCTTAAAACCACACAACCACTTGCAATAACAGACATTTTAAAAGGTATAAATATATTTGAAAAAAAGCCGTAAAACTTTACGAAAACACCCTCAGCGAACCATCCTGAAATGACTTGTGTCGAATAATAAAAAATAAAAAAATGGCTACGGCAGTGACAATCTTGCATGTTTTTCAGGTAAAAAAAAATATAATAAGCAGCAATTTTATAACCGCTCATCGTAGAATATAGAAATAGAGAAAGGTGTGGTACTTTTAATTAATTTGCTGTCATATCGTATAATGAAATGACCGAGGATTTCCCATTGCACTCTACACGTTAGCCGTTATTTGTCGTGATCACAGATTACAAGCTATTTCAATTATTGTATAATACTTGTTGTGGCATATTTCGAATTGTGTTCGTATCTACTCCGGACAATTAGACCACCTGGATTCTGAACACAATGCTGACATTTTATTTTTGGTTACAATTACGATTATTGAACAACGAGTCAATGGAGTAAACCGAGCGGACAAAGGACTGATGCTTTATGCAATGTCGTTCAATCGTGGCTAGATCTTAACTGAATTGTTTCAGATAAAGGAATATACAAATTATAAATAGATATACGAGTATCTTTGTTCACAATGCTTGATTTGAGTTTAAGCAAACTTGTTTGGGACATAATCGCGCCTTCTTCGGGGCAGTGAAACAGCTAAATAAAAATACAGGTAATAATTTACGATAAAAGCCGAACTTGTTTTCTTAATACTTTTTTTTATCTTTAACTAACGAAATAAGATTTTTGAGAGGAGTGGCAGGAGTCACAAAATGGGATCATAGCTAAACATTGAAACACTGCTACTCTTTGGATATGTTTTCAGTTTTTCACGGTCATAAGTATTTTCTTGAATAGTTTATGGGATATTATGCCGTGTTGCGCTTCTCCCTCCTTTAGTCAACGTTTCGGACAGCGTTACAATGTCTATCACCAGGGCAAATCTGTATTTATGTATGTAGAAGTGATACCGTGTTGAATGCGTTATTTCTCTTGGGACCGATATTTCAATACAATAATAATACTTATTAGTATCATTAATGTTTGTTTTATTGTTAAATTGACATTTTTGGTTTTTTCTCAAAGAATCTGATGATTATGTCTTTCGATTGGGTTCTTCGTACATTTATCACGGGTCACTGTGAAAGACACAAAGCAGGCGCGTATCTTCACATATGCATCTAAGAAGCAATCAACAGTTTTAACTTCCAAAAAGCACAAACCTCTGTAAATCTGAAGAAAAACCTATGAAAACGAAAGCTTGAAATTTTGATTATTTTTTTTTATTTACTTTTTTGTTTATTAATTAAAAAAAAAAAATAATGTTCAAATTTTTTTAAATTTTTATCAGTAAGTAATGCAATAATTTTTAGTTTTTATTATTGTAACAGCTATTTCGGCGTTCAAGGTCAAATTAAATGGAGTTCTACGAATTAAAAACAAAAACAATTAATACTTCAACTTTTTATATTTAGACAACTGTTCCAAGGGTTTTTTAAACTGCAATACTGTCCTGTGTGGAAACCAGCAATGGGTCTCAACTCATTTTGTTGAGAGCGAGAGTCACGGTACCAGCTCAATATTGTCGTACGACATAAAAGTACGACTTTGAACGACGCTCATTTAAGAGTCGAGACAATATATTAAGAACTGATTCCCAGTTCATGAGCTTATACCCCAGTTCATACGACTCCAAGCTCTACGGCTCCCAGCTTTTAGCGTATAGGTGTAGGTACAAAACGTCTAGATGCCAGACTGTCAGACGCCGTTCACGTATTGTACAGTGCCTACACGTGTAAATTCGATAATTATTCATTTCTCTACACGCGAATGTGAACCCTTGAAAATAATTGCTTTAAGATGCGCCGTTGCGCAAATATTAACTGTGAGTCCCACGGTCGTGGTCATAAATAGCCTTGTAGAAATTAGACACGTATATGTTGATTTTATACAAACAAAGGACCTTATTTAAAGATGCGTCGTCATAGAGATGCGTAAGAATACTATCGAACATATGAGATATGTAGATAAATAAACAATCTTTTTTAATTGGTTCGAAGGTTTTTCAAAAAGAGTTACAGTTCAATTAAACCATGGTACGGTTTACCAAGAGTCATACGCTCACGGGTAATCAAAATGAGCTGGCACAAATGAACGGCTCGTTCATGAACGACTCATCGCTCGTCGAAACACTCCAAAATCCGATGAGGAGTGGGACGACTATTTAGACGCATTTTATTATTATTTATTTATTTTTCATTGTCTCCATAAAACAGTTATACACTAATATATTACAGAGATCAATAAATTATATTGTAACACATTATTATTTAGACAATGCGCAACTCGCTTTGTCCCTTTGATGAGCCACGCTACTTGTGTAAAACTGTATTACCTCCGTGCAGATAATTTCTCTTTTTTTTCTCGTCTTACGGTTTCTGTTCTAAACACATTGAAATGAAAACACAATGAACACGTATAAAGGTTTCGATTATTTTATTGTGCAATACAGGCAAGGACAAAATAGTGATATTTGTGCAACATTCATTATGAAATAGTCTTTGATTGGTCCCAGATCGTGGCTTAACAATTATGATGCAAAAGCAGATCTAGATGTGTCATGTGATTGCGTGAAATATGTCCGAAGAACGTGATTGTGGAAATTGTCTGTTATTTTGACTGGCCGCTAATGTCCGATATATTATTAGGATATGAATCAAGAAATATTGTCTGTTTTTGGACTCGGCAATTAACATTTGAATAACGGAAATGTCATAGTCAAAATACCTGATTTATAGCGTTCTTTCGAATAATGTCTTGTCTACTTAATTCTGGGTTCCCACTTTATTTATTCTATGGTGAACGAGTATTTCAAAAAACGAAAGATCAACTCGGTTCAACGTTTGGCTTTTCTATCGCATAGACAGCCAGTTGTCACTGATCTATCGTATAGATTCTATGAAATAGATGAGGTGGAAACCCAGCTTAAATAGCGTAAATTTGTTTTTTTTTTTTAAATATATATTTTAACAACAGGTTAACTAGAACTAAGATAGGAACGTGATAATCTCTATTTTTTTTTTTGATGGGTGCATTTTTAATATTTAAGAAACTTCAATACCTTTTCATACCTGTATAAAATAATAATTTAAAAATGTTTTATCATCTTTTTATTTCTTTATAAGAAGTTTAGAAAATGATACTGTTACTAGGATTTCCCGTGCAGGATTTCATTTAAATAACTATTAAATTAAATTATTTTAACTTCAAGTTCAACTATGAGATCGCGTAAAATAATGTTATGACCCTGCCCCTGAGAGCTCCGTTCTACCTTCTCTTTCTGTTATATACGTCCTTTATGACAAAGAGGGAAGGTTATATTGCAGTTATCAGAGGGATGCCTTTTGTTTTTAATGATCACAACATTCAAACCCCTTTACTTGTCTGGTCGAAGGTACATTGCTTCGAGAAGGTACCTACAAACGTTAATCGTCCATTGTAGGCTCAGTCTCTTTTCGTAAAGCATCTGCATTTGTTTTCAAAACCTGTCATGATCCCGGGAATCCTACCAGACGTCTTTTCAATGGAATTTTTCAATAATATTGATAACTTGGTATCCAGAGCATATGTCCTTTGTCGAAGTCACCATAACTGGAGTTTTTCTTTAATTATTGGCAGGGATTTGATTTCAAATCTGTCTATGTAAAAATGTATGTTTGCCTGTCTATCATCGAAAATAGCATAGTTTTTTCTTATTAGTACCGGAAAGGTTTAGAGAGTAGTTTGAATGAAATCCAAAACATGAAACTGTTGCTATAACGTTTTAAAACTAGTATGAAAAACATTGAACCCGCCATGTTGTATTGAGGCTGGCCCATGGATATACCACTCTGGTTAGCCACAAATTACATATTCAAAAAAGCAGGTTTGTATGGGTAAGATATTTTCAAAATGGAAAACACAATTTGGTACCTACTTAAGAACTTTATTATTCAGGTATATTTGTTATGAAAAAAAAATGTTTGGAATGATTTTTTTGTTTGTTTTTGTTTATAGATAGTAATAGTCGCCACAAATTGCTGTCAAATCAATTATTGTATCCAAACGACAAGCAAGAATTCACAACTACATAACTTTATTCCAAAAAATAAAATAATCCCGTGCAAGGCCGGGGTACACATCAGCTAGAATATGTATATATTGGATCTTCTAAGGGATCACCTTCATTGGCTTCGATGCCCTGAAAGAATAGATTTCAAGATCTGCTTACTGACCTTCAAAGCATTGCAGGGAATGGCGCCAGCCTATATATCTGAACTATGCATCCGACAGGACTTAAGTGATAGACAGCTTACTCTGAGGTCAGCAGATCTAGATGCTACTAATCGTCTAATTGAACATTCAAGGTCAAATCGAGCCGTCTACTATGATCGCTCTTTTCGCGTAAATGGCCCTCTCATTTGGAATAAACTTCCCCCAGCTCTTACTAATATCCAGAAATTGACTGAATTTAAACGGGCTTTAAAAACAAACTTATTTAAAAAAATCTTTCTTTGTATAAATTTTAATTTCTCTTCAATTTATTACAAAAAGTCATTTCCTCGAGCCTCTGGTAGTTGTTTGGTTTCGGTTTCGTCCGTATATATATATTTTTAAATTTTTTATGTGAAGTCCGTTATTGCTGAACATAACCCGACTCCTGTCTTAAAATGTTACTATTTTTGTAGTAATATTGTGAATGTGTTATTGTTGTATAGCCATATGTATACTGTATAATATTATGTAATTTTTTTATGAATATGCACCTAAGGAGTACTGTAGGAGTAATATTAAGAATAAGCAAGAATGTATGTAATATGTTAAGAATGTATAAATAGTATGTAAAAGTAGCACTGTAGAAATACCACTGAATGGAGTTATTTAATCATGTTTAAGTTTATTTAGAGTAAAGCGCACTTGAAGTGAAATAACACAAAACTGCGCTATATAAATGATTTGTTATTATTATTCTAAATAAATTTACTAAGAAGGTATTTTTGTTGTTCTCCGATAGTTAAATTCTCTAATCTCATGTTCAGTTGCATTGTATCTACGACTCACGATCCGTCCTTTGATAACATTATTTCGGCATCCTGAGCCCAAGATCGAGGTGACAAGACTCACACAAAGGTAGGAATATACCCTTAAAAATAGGTACTCTAAAATAATTATACCTAGAATTTATAAATCGTTCTTTAAAAGTGAATAAAAATCGACACACCTTGTTATGTTGGTACTACCGCATTCGGAACATTTGACGTCACGTGAAGATTCTGTTTTGGAATTAGTATGGATATTTTAATTTTTTTATTATGTTTTGTATTTTTAATATGCATTTTATTAGTTTTGGCAAAATTAAAACATAATTTGGGTGACTTTAAGCTCTATAATTGTTGTTCAATATAAACACTATTATTAATGAAATAAATTAGAGTATTCATGAACAAAACAATTCACAAACCAATTATCAATACGGATATTATGATAATGTTAATGCTCAATAATATCATTATTCTTTAAGTTAAAGTTTCTAAGAAGGAACATAATTTTATTACTCGTGTGTAGTTATCGGGTTTACCATGAATTGAATATAAAATTGTGTGTGGTAATGTTCATCCTTGTTTGACGTTTGACATTCTAACCTCAAAACAGATCAAAACCGACCGGCCCTATGGCATGTATATATTTTATTCATTTTGGCGGGCTTTGAAAAATTGAAACTTTGAAAATTATTTTAACTATGAAAAACAATTTTAGAAAAAAAACGAAATATACTGGTATTTAAGTTTGAACGTCATTCTTGATAAAAAAAAAACATTGTACTAGTGTCCCTTATGAGTAATCAATTATGTATAACAATAGTTGATTACTCCATACCGTTTTTTTCTACCTTCTTTATACTTAATTATTATACTTTACTTAAATTGACTGGTTTACATAATTGGTTTATGTACACTTTTTCATATATCATATTATTACATACATATATTATACAATTTTTTTTTCTTTATTGTCAATAAACTTAACAATACCATCTTTTATTAAACTACTATATCTGCATAATGTCACTTAATATGAACTAAACTTGTCCAATTGACTGTCCTAAACGGAATTTGTTCCCGAAGTTCCGGAAGTTGTTTAGTCAAAGTTTTCGTACGTTTTTTAGTTCAATAATTAAATAAGTGTTTTCATTGAATGCAATTACATTGTGGTTTGACACATTTATTAAATCAAACATACACTTAGTTGACCATTAATTTTCGAAATCTCTATCTAACTGTTCCACCATTATTTAGTTCTATATTTTGTATTCCTCATATTACATGTGTATACCTCACCCATATATATGCTCACTCTACGTAATTTTGTTTTGTTTTTAATTTTACCCCGACGAAGTTTTGGATAAGCGAAACCGGTGAAAAAAATTGTATTTTAAACAAACTGCTTGTTTTATTCAATGAGTAATTTGTGTTTCAAATAAATAAGCATTTCTATTTTATCCAATTGATGTTTAATATACTGGTTACCTTAAAAACACTTTTGTTATTAACTGCTGTGTTTGTAGGTGATATGAGTTTATTTATAGTTACCTTCTAGATATTTAAACATAAAAAACTTTTCAATTATAACAATTATTGGACATGTAATACAAATCACGCATTTTTTAAACACATTTTTTTGGCCTCCTCGTAAAGGTAGGGTAAGTACTAACCTACTCAGTTACAAATTGCTTTGTTAATGTTTTTAATCTAAAAGATCAATCTGTCGGTATACCTACCACATACCACGTAATGAATTATAGGAAATAAATAAGATATTAGTGATACAAGGTAGTCTCCGCTACCAAAAGCCAGACACGAGTAACGTTTAAAATAAAACGACCCACAAAGGTCAAGGCTCTACGGAAAATCGTGATATAGATCAGATTTTTTTCAGAATTCTGGGCACTTATTTACTGGGCGGCTATGATATGGAACACTAAAACACTCTCAGTTTCAAGGACCTCGTAAATCTTAAAAACTAACATCTACGTTGGATGAGAGAACGTTAGCTTATTTTTATTTTATATTGGAAAAGAGTAAAAATAATCTTTTTTTTTTTTTACTTTTTTATTTAAATAAAGTTTGAAGTACCTAAAACAGAATAATGCTATTATTAAGTTGTACAAGTATTTTAGTTTTTAATTATTGTTACAGCTGCTTCGGCGTTCAAAGCCATTTTCAATTAATAATTAATATAAATAATATAATTAATGAAAATATGAACCGATCAACAGACACGAACCTATTGGTACTCACAGATTATGTATCCAAATCCTTAGATAAAGGTTACCAAGTTGATTGCTCATACAATGATTTTTCGAAGGCTTTCGATACTGTAAATTATGACATCTTATTAAATAAACTGTCAAGGATAGGTTTTTCTTTACGGTTTCTAATATTCTTTGCCAGCTATTTTACTGGAAGAAAACAATTTGTATCGCATGGAATATTTTTATCTAAATTATTTCCTGTGCTCTCTGGAGTTCCTCAGGGCTCTAATTTAGGCCCCCTCCTCTTTTCTACTTTTATTAACGATATCGCAGAGAGTATTCTGTATTTCAGGCTTCTTCTTTTCGCTGATGACCTAAAACTGTTCTCATAAATATTAACTTTAGAAGACTGTAATCGACTCCAATCGGATATTGATAGAATTATTGATTGGAGTAAGAGAAATCAGATTGAGTTAAATATTTCTAAATGTTTCATTCTTTCTTTCACAAGGGCGTGTCATACTTGGTTTTACAGGTATAATATGAACGCCCGAAGTTTAAAACGTGTCTCCACTATGAAAGATCTTGGTATCGTGTTTGATAGTAGGCTGACATTGCATGCTCATATTGAAGTCACCTGTAGTACTTCATTAATAATGCTGGGTTTCGTCCTACGTTCTTCAAGGAATTTTAAAGACACTCGGGTTCTCATAATTTTATATAACTCATTAGTAAGGAGTAGGCTTGAGAGTGGGTCGGTGGTTTGGAGCCCACGTCAGGTGAAGTATTCCCTCATGTTTGTGAGAGTTCAGAAGAAATTTTTGAGATTTCTTTATTTGAGGGAGTATGGCTACTACCCGTGGCTCTATCCTACCGACTTTCTTTTAGATATGCTCGTAATGAATCATCTGCGGGTCAGAAGGGATGTACACATTGTGACACATTTCTTCAGACTGATTCGCGGATGGTTCGAAAATTCGGCTATCATGGAGAGCATTCATTTCTATGTTCCCGATGGCTCTCTTCGTCACCGACAGAATAGACTGTTTTATCTCCCGGCCTGCAGGACCAACTTGCCAATGGTCACGCCGGTGGGGAGGGCAATCTTGCTGTTAAATAGAATCACTCCGGATATCGACATATTTAGCATCAATGAAGCTGCATTTAAACATAAAGCTTTGTTGCTACTTGTGTAATACCAGTATGCCTTGTATGCAATTTACTGAGATTATGTATGTCTACCTCCTTTTTTTTAATTTTTTTATTATTTTTTATAATTATTTTTGTTGTACATCCTGTATTATCTTTAAAAATGCCTTAAAATGTAAATTTTGTAAATTTTTTAAAAAGAATAAATAATTGAATTGAAAATAATTCAGAAAGCTACCAAACATACCATATTAAATACAGTGACTTCAATGGAATTCGCGTCATTATAAAACAATTAAGTAAACATTTTATGTGGGGACAGCTTTCAACTGTAATTCCCGCACAGAATAGCATATTTTTAACTATCACAATTATTTTAGGTATATCGGTTTTACCGGTAATAAATCATTTGTGAAAAAAACTAGCCTAATTTATAAAATAGGTTCTTAGGATAGTTTTTTTTTTGAATTCAACCTTGTTCAATGTAGTAGAATATAATAATTATTGGTTTATATCACTTTGAATGACTATATCATTTACACAGAAGTAGATAGTACCTAATTATCTACATATATTTTTTAACAACCTGGCAATAATTTTTTAAGGTTGGCACTAACACCTTGGTCTAACTTCATATCGATAAATATTCAACATGGCATCAATAAGGAACTCCAGTGAAAATTATAATGGCTTTAAAAATATACGTTCATATAGATCAGCAAATGCGGATTCTGAATATATAAATTTTATTGTACATACTCGTAATTATAACTAAAATTTATAAATAGTTATTTAAAAGCGAATAACTGACGTCGTGGGCATTCTGTTTTTGGATTAGCATGATTATTTTTGTAATGTAAAATTAATTTGGTGACTTCAAGCTTTATAATTGTTGTTCAATATAAAAAAAACTATTATTAATGAAAGAAAGAAGAGTATTCGTGAGCAAACCAATTATCAATACGGATATTATGATAATGTTAATGCTCAATACTATTATTATTCTTTGAGTTAAAGATTATAAATAAGTACATAATTTTAATACTTATATTTAGTTACGGTTAACCATAAATAGAACATAAAAGTATGTACGGTGCCATGTTTTGACATTTGACATACCTCAAAACTGATTAAAACCGACCGGCCATAGATTTGGAGCGTTTTGGCGGGCTTTGAAAAATTGAAACTTTGAAAATGATTTTAACGACAAAACTACATAAAGTATTTTAAAAATTGATAATTAAAAACATTATTTTGCATTAGCGAATATGCAAACATTTTTTTCTAATTTTTATTAATCTGAAAAGAAGTTTTATTTTAATAACCTACATGTATTAATAGTGAGACAGAATCGTAGAATTTTGTCAAAATTGGGTGGGAGTAAATAAAATCATATAAGTAAGTCGTATCAATGTGGTCCAACAGATGTAACAATAATCAAAATGTTAAATACCCGCAGAACTTAATAATAACATTATTTAATTCAATTCAATTTTATTTAAAAAAAAATAAATTAATGAAGTTCTACCGATTAAAAAATAACAACTACAAATAATTTACGCATAAAATGAGTAGTGCACAATTGAATGTTTTTTATAAAATTATTTTTGTTGTTTAATGTGTAAAATAGTTTGGTGTGGCGATTACGTTTCTGTGATATATTTGAGATATGAGTTCATGGCAGTCTATTTCATTATTTAGAATTCATACAGGAACGTAACATTCGCCTTAATTTCAGAGATTGATTATACATCGTGGCCTTATTCACGATGTTCTAGTAAAAAAACAGTTATCATGATGTTTCCTACATAGCCTTTCTACTTAAATAAATATTTATTCTGTTTGAATGTTGTCGAAAACTTGTATTGTGCTTGTAGCTCTATAATACTTGCATACGTACCCGCCCATTCACACGGGTAGGCATGTGCATAGCCAATCAGTCGTTAGGTTACGGAAGGTCCAACAGATTTCGCATTTAGTGAACCAGTACCGGTTGGTAGTGAGTGGTAACATGCTCACTATAAAAAATCGATTACACAAACCCAAAGTTATAGAAAAAAATTATAAGTTTCTTAGACATCTTAGATTTTCATAAATAAAAAAACACCAGATATGGAGTTTCGCGGTACCTAACGTGCTTTTGCGCAGTAAACTTCCATAAAAAGACAAGGAAATAAAACAAGCATGTATCATAACTATACCACACCTTAAACAGCGCAACATTCAAAATTGGTGCTAAAAATCCACCCGTTCGTATATATAATTCTGCCTAAGAGCGAGTCCAAAATGAATTCCATATATGCGTTATAAATTCAGCGTCTGTGGGGCTTTCTGTCATTGTCATTGTCGTGGCGCTTCGGCGGGAACCGTGCCGAGTGTGCAATCCTTTGGAGTCAACAAGGCGACCGTATGCACAGGCAGCTATGTGAAGATTTATTAATAACAAATTGCACGGAATAGTCTTTAGCATGAATCAACAGATCTTTTCTTTGATTATCGTGCTTTAAGTCGTTATTATAATAAGTTAATTACTGAAGATGATACTTTTAACAGTAAAGTTTCTTGTAACCTACGACATCATATTATTCATTTGCCACGGACGTTGTAATGAATCGCCGAAGTGTTTCTTGTTGCTAGGTCGCTAATTTCTGGTGCAGTGATATGATGAAATTCCTTTACGTCTAGGGAACAATATATAATACGTTTGTAATTTCCGACTGAACTCCCAATGAGATAGATCATGAACCGCCACTAGTCAAAAGCATTTATTTATTTATACTGGGTTTTTCGTAAGTGTGAATATCTGTAAAAACCCACTATTAATAAAAATAGATAAATCCGTTTTGTTAAAAAAAATATTAATTCAGCATTTAAAAACTTGACCTGTATCTACTTGGCATATTATATTGTCGTTTCTGTGGATACTGTATTGGAGGTCATCGCAGGGGAAGGGATGTTATTGAAAACATTGGGATTATAGTTAGACCAAAAACAAAATACCGTTCCCTGACGTTGGTTTGACGGAATGAATCGTCAAACCACCAACGAGCACCAGCGAACTGCTAATAAATCCCGCCCTTTATGCGCAAGGTAAGAGACGTGCGTCTGCGCACCGTCTTTGCATGCGGTCTAGCTATAGGTATAATTTTCCGTTTTCTAGTTCTTGCTTCAATTTGTCCCTGAAGACCAGGCTATGCAAATGTTTTAATACCGTTTACGGCGGAAATGCGTAATATGTACCTAAATGAATTAAACCACTAATTAATGAGTACGATTGCTGATTATTATCGAACCACCTCTCAAGCCTGCAACTCGTAACTTGCTAACTAATCTAGTATTAACGAAACATGTTAGATCAAGAATGCAAATTACATACCTATCTGTAATCATTGGCGGTTCGTGGCCTATCCCACTGAGAGTTCATCGGCGATGAAGTAATTGAGAAAGAAAAACCTTCTTTATTAAAAAAATACTATGTTTATTTATTTATACTGGATTCTTACAGATGTTCACACTTACGTGAGAACAATCCAGCTATAAAGACTCAGTTAATATACACAAATTACATAAAATTACAAAAACAGTCGATGATACGTAATACAATAGAAACAAGAGACACAAAGAGAGACACAAGTGATACATAGTATAATTAGCTCAATGACTGTTACACATTCTTAAGTAATAGAAGGTCATTTTTTCTGAAACTGTACAGATTATCAACTACCATATGTTACTCTTTTCCATATTATATATATTTTCCCCTAGATCTAAAGGAATTTCATCATATCACTGCAACAGAAATTAGCAAACTAGCAACAAGAAGCATTTCGCCGATTCATTAAAACGTCCACGGCTAATGAATAATAAAATGTCGTAAGATAGAGAAAAAAATGTGTTTAACAATCATAATCTACGTAAGAAACTTTATTGATAAAAGTATCAACTTATTTTAATAACTACTACACGACGGGCTGACGGCCTCCATGGTCGAGGGGTAAGGTTCTCGACTACGAATCCGTAGGTCGCGGGTTCAAATCCCGGCGTGCGCAAGTAAATTTTATTTAATTAATTTGTGTTGTTTTATCCCCAATACCTTAAGCTTCACAAAAAACGATAATTGCAGAAAAAAATCTGTTAATTCTTGCATAATACTATTTCATACAAATTTGTTGTTAATAAATTTTCATATAGGTAGCTGCGCACACATAGTCCAGTCACCTTGTAGATTTCAAAGGAATGCACGCTCGGCACGGTGAAGTAAGTCTATGAAAATAATAATATATGAACTATTTCTTGGGACAGAAAGCCCCATAGACGCTGAATTCACAACGCACATACAGAATTTATTTGTTACTCGCTCCCGGGCAGAATTACCTATACGGACAGGTGGATTTTTCACCACCGAATTTGATGGAGCGCCGTTTACAATGTGGTGAAATTATCATAGGTACATTTGTTTTGATTTCTTATCTTTTTTATGGGAGTTCACTGCGCAAAAGCACGTTAGAGAAAACCGCCACTGCCTCTAATCTATAGATAGTTCTGGTAACTTATCGTATAAATACTATGTTTACGTTTTAAATAATCTGTGCAGTAATATAATATCATAATAAATACATTTTAAATGTGTAGAAAGAAAATGATGTTGGGCAATTCGAACGTTATTTTCTGTCAATGATGCCTTATGAAATCAACACATTTCCGTAATGTAATTAATTTCAAAAACACCGAAATAAAACATAATAAATTCAAAATTTTACTGTTGACTCTGGAAATCGTGGGTAAAATCTACTGAAGGCATATAAATTTGTAAAATCAAATAGCTCTACTTTAGATAAACTAAATTATCTCTTACATTCCATTTACTTCCAGAACTTACGGTGATAAAAAAATGATGTTCATTGCAATAGGCTCATATTTAAAGAAAGGTAGACAAATTTATGTATATTTTTTTCCATTATCTACCCACATACTTACCGACTCGGAAATGCGAGAAAAACAAAATTTAATCTAAATGTATTTACATAAAGATGAATGTTTGTCTGTCTGTCTGTCCTCGATTTTCTCAAAAATTACACAACCAGTTTCGCTGAAAATAGCATAGTTTATTTTAATTAGTGCTGGGAAGGTTTAGAGATTAGTTTTAATGAAATCCAATATGTAAAACTGTTGCTATAACGTTTTAAAATTAGTATGAATAAGTAGCCCATAGGGGCTGAACTTAATACAACCTATACCACTCTGGTTAGCCAGAGATTACATATTCAAAAGAAGATGGTTTGTTAGAGTAGAATATTTTCAAAATAGAAAACACAAGTAGGTACCTACTTATTATTTAAATATATTTTGAAAAAATGAATGTTTGTAGTGAAACAAAATTTTCAAATGAATGTTTCTTTGTTTAGAGATAGAGTCATCACAAAGCATTACTTTCCCTGTCAAATCAATTATGTCATCCAAAAGACAAGCAAAAAATAAGAACTTTATAAATTTATTTAAAAAATAAAAATCATCCCGAGCAAGGCCGGGTACACATCAGCTAGTACAAAATAAATAGTAACATTTTCCTTTCGTGGTCGTTTGAAACTGGATCAGTATAATATAATCCGCTAGTATATAATATAAATACCAACACATGTTTTAAAAAAATTAACCTGATTTCTTCAAGGGACTCACAGCAGATTATTTAAAACTTTATTTTTGGGCTCAGCCTAGCGATACCTAGTCAATCAAATCAAGACTATACCAGAGTGGAAGATACTCTCAGTATCGCCCTGGTGAAAGACCACCATTCAGAATTTAAACGTTGCTTGAAATGGCTTTTAGCCGTGTTTGTTGACCAGATCTGAATAGCCAGGTATTTCCCCTTTTCCTCACCTTCCTCTTCCCCTTCTCCTTCCCCTCCCCAATACCTTCAGCCTCACAACATTCCCCAATTGGGAATGCCATAGTCTCACCGGCTCCAGACGGTTGGGAGCAGTTTGGGACTCTTTTGTGGTATTCACATAAAAAAAAAAAATCTTTATATTTTTATTTTTTATTTTTATTAGTTAATTATTTTTATATGAATGTTCTTACACTTGCTGTAAACTTTACTAAACTCTGCTGATATGTAATTATGTATTCTTTGATTTATAATAATAAAAAAAGTAGATTAAGACAACATTCAAAACCACCTTAACCAAGGTCAGGACACTGAAGAATCACTTCGGCCTCTTAAGATTTTGGATTGACTTAAGATTCCTATATACAAAAAAAAGTCGTGTTATAAGTCATTCTACCTTATATTAACTTCCGTCAAATACTGAATTTCTCTGGATCGCCACGAGCAGACGTCTGCATAATATTGATATATCTCCAATAACTATTTCAGAAAGTGATATTACTCCAAAGACATGTATCAAACTACTTGGTGTAAATCTGGAGGCTGATTTTCCCCTTAAAACTCAAGTGAACAGAACTGTAAGCACAGGGTTCTTCAAATAAGAGGAGGCTGCGCGGCCTGTTTCATACAAAATTTAATTTTGTATTTGAGGGCAAAATACTAACCTAAACCGAATGATCTTTTATCAAAAGATATGGAAAATATCTAGTACGAATTAGAAGTACTTAAAAAAATTAAACTTTCAAAATAAAGGCCATTAAAAAAATCGGATATTCGCGATTTCAGAGGCAACTTTAGCAATTATTTGGGGGCATTTAGTATGAAAATATAATAAAATATAAAAAAATGGGTAAATTAGCATTACGATGGACTTAAATTTGCCTAGAAGCAACTGGTCACCCACTACTCGGCGCCCAACTACTGCGGGGAATTCGATAATGCAGGAGCAATGATGTCAGTTTACGATACGCTGAAGTGCTCCTTCCAGATCCTGAAGCCGGTCGACAAGCGCCACCTGGCGTACGTGCAGACCAACACCAACCGTCCCGTCACGCCGCGAAGGCGCGTCACCAAAATAAAGAAGATTTTGAGGGCCCTATGAATCAATCCCCCCCCCCCCCCCAATATCGATAATAATTCACTGTCTTAGCTTAAATACACTCTTGAATATAATGGAAACAATAACTCTATCATTTTTATTACCGTCTTGCAATATATCGTAAGGTATAAATACAGTTAGCTTCTTTTTTTTCAATTTAACATTAAATTTACTTTTGATAATTTAACTGCATCTCTTTATATGGTCTATAAATAATGTGTTATTTTAATGTGTAGCCTGTCCAAAAAGAAACAAAAAAAAATTAAAAAAATATTCGTAGAATAGACGTAATATAAGAATAGGAAGTAATATTTGTACAGCGCCCTTGAGGTGATTTTTCACAAAAACGGCGCTATAAAAATAATCCGATTATTATTTTTTATTATTAAATTTAAATTAAAAACGCCCTCTTTACGTTGGAACACAAATTTCCCGTACATAATTCAAAATATCTATATTTATATATAATTAATTTATATATAATTAATTATATATATAATATAAAATATTTTTTTATGTAATCATATCAACATATAGCAAATGTGACAATTAAAAAAAAATTACCGTAAACCCGAAAAAAAATTTCAAAGTTGCCTCTAAAATCATGAAAAATTGATTTCTTTAATGGCGTATATTTCACAATCAAAAACAAAAATACTTCTAATCCGTACTAGATATTTACTATACCTTTAAATAAAAAAGATTGTTCGTATGCATATTAAGAAGTTTTTAATGTTTTGTTCAATTTCATCATAGGAGTAATCGCCTCTTTTTCGCCCTAATTTCCCCACAATTCCACGTAAGAAGCATTTATAAAATGTAAGCAAAGAATGGCCAGACTTTGGATAACGAAACACGGCCACATCGCATGTCGTGTGTTTTTATTTATACTACGGTTGAGGTGGTTTTGCTCCGCCACGTCGCCAACTTAATTTATTAATCGCTAACTAATGTGTACTGAGAACAGAATAGAATTCTCCGACCTCCATCAAACTTGAAACAATGTGCACTTATTTTCAAAAAAACATACTTCTCGGATTTACAATCAAATACCCGAATGATATAATCAATTACATTAATGTTTCCAAGCCGAGAATAAGGCGATTGTTGATAGTTGTTAGATGTTATTATTGTCTTTTTGCTAGATTTGCTTCACACGAACCACAACGTGATAATTACCGTTGAAATACTGGCAGAGAAAATATTTTAATTAAAATCTCAATATAATAATAGTCTTGAATCAAGGACATGCGGAGACTAAACCGAAAAAGATTGTTCAGTTTTTTTTACCACACTTATTGAAACGGAAGCTAGCATGAACAACCAAGAAGTTTAGAATTAAATTATTGTTAAAATATGATTTTAAGGAGCGTTCATTGTTTGGCAGTTTAAAATAATTCAGTAAAAAACCAACTCTCTTCTACTCTGGCTGCTAAGTGCCCAAGGGCGGTGGTTTATTGAACGTAATTGGTGAAATAATGATCAATTAAAATAAAGCCGCAGTTTATGTAGATTTAATGTTGTAATTTCTGGCTAATTTGTTCTTGGTTTAATTGATTTTATTGTCAAAGTTGAGGTTATTGGTAGATATTAAAAATTAAACTTTTTCAAGATTAAGTACGACCTTTTTAGATATTATTTATAATTGAATTAATTGATTCATATAAAGAAAAGCATAGTTAATTACATCGTTTTTTTTCTGTAATATTTATTATGTTTTGATCCTTGTTAATTTACGGTTAATTATAATTTTTAATATTCTTTCGCTGAGAGCTAACTACAATTCTCATTAAAAATTTAGAAAAATTATATTCCTAACACTCCCGTTCCGAAGGGGGTAATACACTTACCCCATACGAGAGTTTTGTGCGACATTCAAATTGTTTTTCACGTCATATACTCTATAATTTATGTTACCATAGAAAAACTATTCGGTAATCGCTCTACATTTAAAAAGAATATCCCTTTACTTTTTTTTAAAAGGTATTAAATCTATGGCCAATTACACAATTTGAAAATTCAAGTTAAAGAATACTTTAGGTTTATTGTCAGATTTTTAGCGACAAAAATAATCCAAACATCCGCTTTTTATGCATTCTATATGAAATAGATAAAAAAAATATCTCACGAAACATCTATTTACTTAGCAAATAATCTAGAGAAATGCTTTACAAATAGTAAATGTATTTATTTAAAACTGCACTTAAAACACGTGTGCGCTAGACCATCGAAATATAACTATCAAATTCCGATGAAACTCCCACCACGGATCTCCACTTTAAAAAAAAACCTCTCTACGAACAAGTCGCATCGTAAAAGGTGCATTTTACTGGAAAGGGCTATGATAGTATATTATAGTTGATTCACGCACGCTTTCGTACTATCTCTTTTACCGTTTTGCATTTCTTAATGATTGACTAATGGACGATGTCCGATAGTAAATGATATCCGAGTGTTACTGGAAAGGAATATTAAGAGACATGGTCGCTTCACGATTTTATGGGGGACCCTAGTGACCCCTTCGGTAATTTTTTACCTTCAGGTACGTATGAAAAGGTTACGAAAAAGAAACAAAAAAATTTCGATTTAAAAACAAAACACAAAAATCTCTCTCTGAAACATTTGAACACAGTAATATATTTTTAAAGGGGAGATGGATTATTTATCAATTCGAAATAATGAAAATATTATTACGAAATACGAAAAACATAATGTTTTTAAAGATAAATTTATATACATATATTTTAAATTAACATAGTCTTAGCATTTATCAAGATCAAATCAGAAATACGATTTCCTGACCGTCTTACGTATGTTTTACAAAATATGAAATATTTAAATAAAAGTAAACAATAATAATTAAAACAAACTTAACCAAAGTATTATATATAATCCGCATTTAAAAAATGTTAACGTTTGTGTTTATGAAAAATGAAACTACACCCAATTCATTAATTGTTTTTGTGTTTAAATCGTAGAACTCTATTAACTTTAAAAAAAACGTTAATCAAATTTAATAATGTCATTATTAGGTTCTGCAAGTATTTTAGTTTGTATTACTGTGACGGCTGTTTCGGCGTTCAAGGCCATTTACAAACTGCGGTCAATCCACATTGTGACGACTTATTCATATTATACTCCCACCCAATTCTAAATTTGGACAGTGTTTAAAATAATAATTTATTTTTGATAAAACCGATTTACGAGTAGTTAGAAATAATTATTATTCTTCTATTCTGGGAGGTTTTTACAATTATAATGTATTTTCCCCGTATTTAAATGACAACGTTTTCTTAATTAATTCATTTAAATGTGTTATATTGTTTCGCCAGTGTGAACATACTGAGAAGTGGCGAGTAAATAAGTCGTCGCAATGTGAATTAACCTCAGTTTGAAAATGGCCTTGAATGCCGAAACAGGTATCACAATAATCAAAACTAAAATACCTGCAGAAATTAATAATAACATTATTTAATTTGATTATGAAATTAAAAAAAAAAATAATAATAAAAATACACTCCATTCTTTTCTTTTTTTTGGAAATTTCTTCTGGGAATTTAAAGAAAAACATTCGAAGTATTTTTTGAAGTCATTCAACATTTAATAATATTTTGTAAAACATTCATAGGACGGTCAGAAAATGGTAAAATGTATATTTAAAAAAAAATGTAATTAATATTTTTCTCTTTAAAACATTATGTTTGTCGCATTGCGTGGTAATATTATAAGTATTTTTCAATAAAAGAGTAATCCCTCTCCGACGTCCCTCTCCCCCTTAAGATGAGAATGATGAGATCAAATACCACTCGAAGCGAAGAAGGTTGGTGCTGGTTTCATTTTATATTATCAGAAAAATTCTGTAATAAATGATTCTCATCAATCACATTCACTAATAGGTGATTATCTAACCAATGCAATGCGCTGTTATCGCACAAGTTCTTCTGACTCACCCAGCATCTTGCAACATCTTAAGAAGAATCATTGACATCGAAATCGAAATGTTGTAATGTTGTGAGCAGAATGTCAATGCTACCTGAGATGTCTGTTCCAAAGTAAAGAATAAATAAATTATGTACCTAAAACAATAAATTGGGTGAATGCCTAAGATATCTGTTGTGAACTAAAAAAAATATTTTTGTATAATGCAAGATCATAAATTGTATGAAAATTTGACATTTATCAGATTAGTTTGCTATGAACTTGGACGTAATATTACAATACTTATTAGGAGTTATTTTTAACAAAGGTTCAGATATACATGATGAATTGCTTTAGAATAATTATTACAAGGTTCTGTGTTTCAACTTCCAGATGTTTCGAATTAATATGTTACCATACTATTCGTTAATGGCATTAACTATTATTGTGGTTTTCTTGGACGTACAGTAATACCTCGATAAACAAAGTTCAAACGGTTATTTTATTTTACAGACTCTTTGAACAAAATTAATCTAATAAAAAAAATAATGTCCAAAAAGTAAAAGAAAACTTGCATTCTACCTAACCATCCTCTCACCCATTTCCTTCCACTCACAACATACCCTAATTGGGGATGCCATAGTCCCTCTGGCTTCGGGCTGTTGAAACTCTTGTCTTAAACGACATATAAAAAAATCTACTTCTTCTCGTAGGTTGGCACATTTTGTAATGTCATGTACTAGTAGATGTAGCAAAATTAATTAAACCATCCAATTATTGGTGTTTAACGAACGTATCCACACTTCCTACTTTGTTAACACCCAGTGAAAACTGTCTTTGGAAATGAGATATACTAATAAGGAAGAGAGAGGGGGCGCGCTAATATAAATTACGTTTAGTGCGTAATAAAAGACGATATATTTAGGATAGAGCAAAAATTTGAAGAATTCTGACTTAGTAGCATTTAAAGAAACGCTGTTAATTTTATTATAATTATAACATATTAAATAGCTGCAGTATGCGTGCTACTTACGAGTATATGTTTTGAAACATTTGTGAGAATTTTTTTTATAGGGGTAATATCATATATTTACTTTTTTAACTGGACTTCTGAATAGAGATTATCTTTAAAAAAACATATAAGTGCACACACGTTTTTCAAAGGAATTTTGTAATATGTAGATAGAATTTCTGAATGCTGAGGCTTAATTGTCTTATAATAACTATTTTCCTCTGATAACTCAGTTATCCTTTTTACCTGTCCCTACTCTACTAATCCAGTTTATTAACCGATGTATTAATGTTTTTAATAACGGTAGAAATAAAATAATGTAAAGCCCATGAAACTCATTAAATCTAGACTGGCGCGTAGAAGGGACCTTGAAGTGATCACGACCGACTTCATTCGATCACACTGACGGGTTGAGCATTGGGTTTGACCTCTGCGTGGCACCCATTTCACTGTTTAAAGGTAACTTTTAATGGTCCAAACCGTACACGTATAACAATCTAGATGTGGACTGATAACCGCTCCGTACAGGGCTATCGAACTATGGAGGCTGTGTTTATCGCTTTCTAAAATGTAATTTAAGCAAGATCGCAATTCCCGTTTTTTTTTAAGGAAGATTTCTTATCCTTCTCCTTAGGCTTAAATACTTCTTGATTAACTGCAGTTCTGGTTCTCTCGGGTGACAGCTGTCAGCTGTCATTAAGCGAATGACATTTATTAAAAATTTAAATGTTTGCATAGTTTTAACAAGAGAAAAACTCAATATTAAGTTAGTTAAGAATTACGTTATTTTTTACTTCAAACATAATTAGTTAGTAAACATTATTAAACATTATATATATGTTGATATTTTTGACAATTAACGGCAAGTGCGATATTGAGGAGAGTCGGTACGATCAGCCGAGTCCAATGAATCTGATTCCGAAGGCGGTGGACTCACACCGAGTTCGCAAATCCGGATTTATTCGTTCTGAACTCACACTCAAGGAACGGCAAAGGTTTTGAATTGGCGTCAGAAAAGAAAGGCGTCCCTATTCAATAGTGTAATATGAACGATTTTTGCTTCCAGAACGGCTTCCTAAATGCTTATTTATGCTATTTAAAAATAAAATTACATTAATGTAATTCTTTTTAAAAGTTTTGGATCAAAATCTTGTGTCACTTAGATATTTCATCAATTTTCAAATAATCTCTTAACAATCGATTTTGGATCTGTTAACTATGTCTCACCGGAATTCCGCAGTTAATCAAAAAGTCTTTAAGCCTAAGGAAAAGATAAGGAATCTTCCTTAAAAAGAATCGGAATAGGCCTCCTGATATTATTGACAGGATTTCTTCTCGAGTCGCTGTCTCACTGCTGAGGATCGTAACCCCCGCTCCAGCTGCCCTGATGCAGATGATAGCATCATAGAAAACTATCTTTTATTAAAAAAAATCCTTTTCAGGTGAAGCTATCATTGAAATCTTTTTGCTACTATGAATTGGTTGGTATCATAAAAACGAAAAATTATGCTTTGGATGAATTGAAGCTTTTCCTGTGGTTTCGCTTGATTGGAATTCAAATAAAAATATCAATAACGTTAAAAATAGCGTTAACTACTAAATAATTGATTTTTTATCTTAAAAATATGAACGCATATAAAAAAAATTATAAAAAATTACAGCTAAGATTATTTTTCACAGTTTCATAAATTTTTTAACTTTCTTACAAAATAATTCACAAACTAACTAACTAACTAACCATCACGCTGTTTCCTCGCAGGGGTAGGCTGAGAGGACGGACCGTCAAACAACTCGTTCTTGGCATACACTTTTCGCTTCATTCACATTCATACAACGCCTCATACATTCTCTTCTGTTATTCCGACTTCTGACATGGCCCAACTCGAGTATTTGATTCACTTGATCGTGCCATGTCTTCCTCGGGCGTCCCCGGCTTCTTCTTCCATTCACATTCGCGTCATATATTCTCCTTACACTCCTTTCTTCGTTCATTCGCTCTACGTGCCCAAACCATCTAAGCGTCCCTTTCTTAATCTTGCTCACTACGCTTACATCAGCCTTGCATTCTTTACGAATCTCAACATTTTCACTCGATCATACATGGTTTTACCACACATTCGTCTCAGAGATCTCATTTCTACAGCATTCAGTCTACTTTCATCCTTCCTCTGCCAGTTCCATGCCTCACTGCCATACATCAAGGTATCAGCACTCCATTGTGGACTGCTAGCTTCGCTTCCTTGGACAACTTTTTGTTTGTGCCAACCGCGTTCAGTCCTCCGTTAATGGAGTTTCCTGCATTCACCCTTCTTTCAATATCCCTATCAGTCTTTCCATCTCTCGTAAACATACTTCCCAAATACACAAACTCATCGACCTGCTCCAAGTATTCATCATTCACAACTATATTGCATACTGTTTTCGTACTCTATCTTTCAAACACCATGACTTTGGACTTATTTACATTCATCATTAGCTCATCCTTCATATATAATTCACAAAATAAATAAAAACTGCTTTTTGCACTTACGAGTACATCAAAAATTTCTAGACTCCGCTCATCAGGCGATTTTTATGCCTATTACCTATATTCGTGGTGACATAAGAAACACAGCTTGTAGCAATATTTTTGGCTTGTATGCTTCTCTTTAGCCTTTGTAAATTTTTTTGTCATCTCTTCTCAAACTTAGTTTATTTTAAATTTATTTAAAAATATTTTTTCTTATTTAAAAAATCCCACTGACATCAGAAATAATAATGTCGCCCTAAGTACCATTTCGACGGTGGAGGCAAAGGTCACCCGACACCCATTTTGGCACCAGTTTTGATTCACTGCCATCCACGTTTGTTTCGCGTGATTTTGACTGCGGTAAGCAAATTACAAAACATTTATAAAAAGGGTGAAACTAAATACTAATATTCAGTTTTTGTGAACAAAACGAACCTATTGACTTAGTTGCTGTTTTACTTAAATTGTGGTAACTTTCCTTATGACTCTCATTGTGGTTACTTTCCCCTCCATGTTAGAGCATCTCTTTGTATTATTTGCTCTCTGGAAAATAAATAATATTATTTCGAAGGTACCAGAAGTAGTATAAAGTCTGTGGTTTTTAAAATAGGAATAATAATTTAAATGTGAATACGGCACAAGAGTTTTCAGCGCTAGTGGAGTTAAACGAAAGGGACAGTATACTCGTACAATGCGTATAAATGTAGACTTGGTGCCATCCCTATCTTTTTTACATCCACCGGCTTAGATTTAAGACGTACCTACTATAAAATACTACTACTGAGATTAAGAAATCTCTTGCAAATAAGCCTTTTTGGTATTGTTTTGTTTCCACAGCCTTCCAGACAATAGCGAAAATATGGAAATTTTTGTTCAATAATCAGATTCAAATGATATGCGCCTATCAATAAAAAACGATGTTCATTCGCTTTATTTTCATGCTGATATTTAAATTCATAATAAAATAGCGTATATTGAAAAAATATGCCATTGACTTTTTTTTTAAATTAACGGTCAGCACCCATAATTATGCACTTTGCAGATTGCTAACGCAAGAAATTCTACGAATAATTTACCTGTTCATTCTATACGGGTAATTACTAAAATGTATAAGGTTTCAAAAGACAACAATCCTCAAAAAGTAATCTTTTAAATTCCATATGAATTGCGAACTGGAATTTTAGGTAAAACGTTAAAAATTGCTTCCACTGGTTTTCAAACTGCAGCTAGTTTCAGAAAATTTTGACGTATTTCACAAAATTTAAGGATTACAATTCGAGTATTACTGTCTTTGGAAGACTTCCTAAGTACCAGTATAGAATCTACAGATAATAATAATAATAATGTCTTTATTTCAGCAGAACAAAGCGGTGAGTGCAATACTCTGACTGCCATATAAAAAGTAACAATAAAATGTAAAATGAAATAAAAACAACATATTAAGCACTTATGCTACGGTGGCTTGAGAGAAATTCTCCATCAATGATGTAGGGGTGCGCCCTGCCACTGGGCGACGGCCTGGACAAGAGTATTTTCTGACTCGTTTCGGCTATTTTGTGGCGCATCAAAGCAGCGAACCCATGCACCCTTCCTTCTGCGAACATCTGCAAGGCGCTGCATCGCCAAGGTAGGCCGAGCAGTGCCCTGTAAGCGTGGTTATATTGTACGCGGAGTGTGTCCATGATGCCTTGTGTATATGTTGTCCATAGTTCGCTAGTGTAAAAGCTCATGCAGTATGTATGGAATAGTTGCTTCTTTACCGGAGGACTGCCACTGTTAAATCTCCTGGCAAGCATGTTCATTCATAATTGTCAGAGTGGAAGATACTCTCAGTATCGCCCTGGTGAAAGACCACCATTCAGAATTGAAACGTTGCTTGAAATGGCTTTTAGCCGTGTTTGGTGACCAGATCTGAATAGCCAGGCATTTCCCCACCTTCCTCTTCCCCTTCTCCTTCCCCTCCCCTATACCTTCAGCCTCGCAACATTTCCCTATTGGGGATGTCATAGTTTCACTGGCTCCAGACGGTTGGGAGCCGTTACGACTCTTGTGCGGTATTCATGTAAAAAAAATAAAAATATAAAAATAAATCATTCGTGGCATTGCATCAGTTAGCAACCTATAAAGCGATGTTTATGGCAGTTTTTGAGTGTTGATACTTAATTTTTCTCAACCTAACCGAACACATTTGCAGTTTAGTTATTCAGCATGAATCAAACGCAATAAACATCGCACGATTATTGAAAGAATAATAATTACAATAATAATCTAAATGAGATCATCGGATCACTACCTGGAGTCTTGATATCAGCATATTATTGAGATGTCAACAGTTAATTTGAATTAGAACCCCGGGGACATTTCTATCAATAATATATAATCGCATGACGAAAATATTATTATAATAACATCAATTAATCATATTTATTTATATTTGGTATGGCATTTCATATAAAAATAACTACTAAGGTATGTTTAAATATACATTGCACAATGCTGGTACATAATAAGTCGGTACTTTATAATATGATGTAAATCTACCTAGATAGGTACTAATGCTACAATTGAGGTTGAGAGTAAGAAGCATCTTTCGCACTTTAAAATATTTTCCACCCTAGTTAATCAAATACACCTAGATAAGACGATAAGCAGTCACTCCAAAAGGTGGTTATTTTTTAAACTCTAATAATTCTGGTTATGTTCTGATTTTTGAAAATAGTAACAATTTGTATCACGCATAACACGTTCCATTATTGTGTAAATTATCACTGATAACAAGGGAAACAATCAATAGGTTATTTATTTTTAAATGTAAATATGTTAGTTGTAAGTCGCTAGCTATATAAGTCTTAAATGTAAGTCTGAATTAGTTAGTTTCTCGGTCACTAGTTAAATAAATCTTAACTGTAAGCCATTAGTAATAAATCTTAGATGTAAGTTATTAGATATAAGTCTAATTGATAAGTTATAGGTTAGATTAATTGTGTTGTAAAGTGCCCTCGAGGTAATTTTCTCACGAAAACTACGCTATAGAAGTAATTCCATTGTTTTTATTATTATTAAGTCAAGAAGTTGTTGTTGAAAACTGTTGAGTAAAATAAAACTTCAAAAATTGTTAACTTACGGATTTGTGCGGGGAAAGCGGGAATGCGGGAGAAGGTAAGGAGGAAGGTTGGGAAGGCGAATTGGCGGGAGACAGTGTGTGTGTGTGTGTGTGTGTGTGTGTATACCCTGAGAGAGGTTTTCTCCCAGGGAGCTCGGTTCGGGACCTACGACTAGCTCACAATCGGCAGGCCTCTGAGCTCTTTTTCAGGATCGTGAATCGACAGTCAGTCTTATAATTGGGGATTGTGACTCGAGACTTTAGTAATTAAAACTCTCAGATGCTTTCAGTAATCAGTTGTTTACTCGGTATAAAAGGACACAGGCATAGTAAGATTACACAAAGGGATCATGCTAACCTAAATGTTACAAAAATGTTACGGGTAATCTAAGATTCTCTCTCTGAAATAACTCTACGACCGGCATTGTTAAATGTGGCTCGAAATGGAATTACAACACAATGTAAAGGGGATATTCAAGATACAGCTCACGGTTGGAAATGATGGTTGTCGGTCGTGCGTCCGGGTAATATTCCATCGCCAAGTCCATGATGGATGGTGCACCTCGGAGAGGATGTTGACAAGCCCGGGTCCACAGAGAAAGTGACGCGTTGCGAGCCCGCGGCCGTACCCGGGACCGCGTATGAGTAATGTTTATTTTTTGACGCTAGGGGTGCTAACTTACGAGTGGCTAGTAATTTATAGGGTATATGCGTTATGTAACAAAATAAACTGACCAACTTTTTATATATTTTTTAGCGTAAAGAAAAGTTCTGGTATTTTACACGGGAATTTCGTGGATGGTTACAGACGTAAATTAATGTAATGTGAATATGAATATTGATAGTATTAGTAAATAAATTGATATGTAGATTTACATAAACATTTCTTTTATGTGAGTACCGCACAAGAGTCCCAGGTGCTCCCAACCATCTGGAGCCAGTGAGACTATGGCGTCCCTAATTGGGGTATGTTGTGAGGCTGAAGGTAGTGGGGATGGGAAGGAGATGGGGAAGAGGAACGTGGGAAAGTACCTGACTATTCAGATCTGGTCACCGAACATGGCTTAAGCCATTTCAAGCAATATTTCGATTGTGACCGGTGATCTTCCACCGGGACGATACTGCAGAGACGCAGCGGAGCTGCATTTAAGATATTTGGGCGATTTCTAGCTTAATGAGCGCTTTACAGACACATTTTTTCGTTAAGATTTTATACAGTGTTTCCATATGATTTCCGTACGAAAAATAAGACTTGCTCCATTTGGAAACCGAAGTTCGTTGTATCAGGAATCGTATAAGTATCGGGAGTAACAAATAGTGTAATTATTCTACCGGTATTTT